>OVAN01016201.1:0-10761 GCA_900406275.1 Anastatica hierochuntica
GTGTTCATACTGTTTCACGTCACGAATCCTGTTATCTTATCATTGTTATATACATTTAGTTCTGTAACTTTTTCGTATCAATCTCACTTACGTTATTCGTCTTGTTTCATCTTATTTTCGTCATACGAATCATGTTCATTTTGATCTCGTAATATGTATTCGTATCTGCTTTACTCACGCTTTTTGTCTTATTTTGTTTCGTAGCTTAGTTTCGTAACCTTAACCTAATTTCTCGTGTTAATCGACTGATCTCATTTCTTTTTGGCCACAGAGAATCCGTGAACCACGTAAACATTGAAAGTGAGAATTTCGGTTCCNGCAATGGAAAGGAAGAAGTTTGGGTTTGTTGAAGGATAGCTACTAAAATTAAGTGCAGATTCTAGAGACTTGGATGACTGGTACACCAGAAATGCCTTGGTGATATCTTGGACTAAATTGACAATCACATATTCAATTCGATCGACTCTCTCCACTTTAGGTGTCGCTAGTGATCTTTGGGAACATATTCGTCTTCGATATTCTGTGAAAAATGGGCAAAGGGTTCAACATATTGAAGCAGAGATAACAACTAGTAGACAACATGGACTCTCTATTGAAGCTTACTATGGAAGATTAATGCAACTTTGGACTTCACTTGCTGAATTGAAACAATCAAAAAGCTGTGATTATCCGAAAGGACTCGAACGTGAAGAGGTCATTGGTATTGGTGAATCATTACATGGTTCTATGAAGTCCAACCTTCTGTCGAGAGATCCTCTATCATCGCTTGATGAGGCTTATAATGTTCTGTTGCAAGATGAAGATTCGCATAAAAAATTTTGGGTACTCGATGAAAAATATGAAGTTATGGCTCATGCTGTTAGAGCTGGAAGTCAATCTTCTTCTTCACCAGCAGGAAACAATACAAATTTCTTGTCTAAATAAGAGAAGATGAAATTGCAGTGTTCAAGTTGTGGTCGAAACGGACAGGTTTCTACCAATTTTCTCCGTACCTTGGGCTATCCTGAATGGTGGGAAGATCGCCCGCGTGGTCGATTGCAGTCTGGTCGTGGTCGTGGTACTCAAGGACAGGCATGACGAGGTCATTAAGATGTTGCTCGAGTTCATGTTGTTCAGATTGTTGCTTCACCTCAATGACAGTCGGCTCATACTATAATAGCAACTGATAGTGTAGGTGTTATGGACGAGCAATGATGATCATTGATCACTATGTTGAATGAATGTAAACATCCTACCGATACGTTAACTGGTACGTTCTTTTTATCCTCATGGATTATTAATTCAAATGCAATGAACCACATGACGGATTCACTTAGTTTTCTCTCTAATGTTCGAGAGGTTCCTCCTTTACAAGTTAAATTACCTCATGGACGAATTACGTTAGCTACACAGAAAGGGACTGTGGCTTTCAGCTCCCTACTTACTATTGAGAATGTGTTGTTTGCTGATGGACTACAGTGTCATTTGATCTCAGGATCGCAATTGACTAGGGAGAAGAAGTGTAGTTTGCAAACTATTGATAAGATTTTCTTGACACATGATCGCATTACCAAAATACTGATTGGATTGACTGAACAGTTGGATGGACTTTGTTTTCTCAGAGGGATGAAGTTTGCTGGAGTTATGCATCATGCAAAACAAGTATTTATAGAAGTATGGCATCATCGTCTTGGTCATCCCTCTTCGCGGGTTTTGGAGCTTTTATCTATTTTAGATTTCTCTAAGAATAAGACTTTGCAGAATAAAGTTTGTAAGACTTGTATATGTGCTGAAGAAACACATTCTCCCTTTCTTATGAGTTCTAATATGACTACGACTTTGTTTGAAATGGTTCATTGCGATTGATGGGGTCCTTATAGGATTAAGGCTCATTGTGGAGGGAGTTATTTTCTAACCTTAGTCGATGATTTCTCAAGAAGTGTATGACTTTATCTCTTTATGAATAAGCAAGATGTCTAACGCACGATCAAAGATTTCATGACTCATATTGCACAACAATTCAATGCTTCCATTAAACGAATTTGCAGTGATAATGGTACAAAATTTATGTGTATGTCTTCATATTTTCGTGAAAGAGGAATTTTCCATGAGACTTCTTGTGTTGATACTCGAAACAAAACGACAGAGTGGAACGTAAACATCGTCACATTTTGAACTTTGCTCGTGCTTTACGATTTTAAGCTTCTTTACCTCTCGAGTTTTGGAGAGAATGTGTTATGATTGTGGCTTATCTAATCAATCGTACACCTACTCCTTTATTAGATGGTAAGACTCCATTTGAGCTTCTCTACAATCGACCTCCTCCTTTAAATCATTTGAGGTTGTTTGGTTGTTTATGTTACTCTCATAATAAACACCATAAATGGGATAAGTTTGCTTCACGAAGTGTTAAGGGTGTATTTATTGTGTATCATTTTGGGAAGAAAGGATGGTGCATATACAATCTGGAAACGGGAAAAAATTTCTCATCGAGGGATGTTGTTTTCTGCGAAACCGATTTTCCCTTTTCCACTAGTACTATACCTTCGTTGATTTCTTCTTTAGCAGCTGAGAATAATAGTCCTTTGTCTTCTTTACCTTTACATGGTTCTAATGACACGACACTCCCTCTTGATAACTCTACAATTCTTGTTCTGGTAAATGAATCTTCGAAACTTGTATTAGCACTTGCTATTGATGCGGGTGCAATGAATGATCCAAAATTACCTGACACCGTTGATCCTTCGTTTTTAGAGAATGAAATAGAGCAATTGATGTCTGATGAGGAGCTTAAATTTCTTTTTTTTAAGAAGTTGAGATACTTCGTGATGCTTCTGGTGCTTCCTCGTCTCGCATGTTATCTTCATCTCAGACAATGGTTGTTCCGCCGCTGGTTAATGATGCTCCGGCAGAGTTACCATCACCGGAGAGTGATGATGCTGACCTGCTTCATTTAGGAAGAGGTCATTGTGAACGATGAATACCTGTTAAACTTCATGATTATGTTCTACATACGATTTTGCCTCCACTTGTTGAATCTTTTCCAATCAGCATTAATGCTTCTTCACCACACTCACTATCATTTTTGGTGAACTGTGATCGGTTTTTATAGTCTCATAGAGCTTACCTCGTTGATCTTGTGTCTTATGTGATTCCCAAGACATATGCTGAAGCTATATTGGAATAGGTTTTGACGTAATGCTGTTAGGTTCGAAATTGATGCACTTGAAGAAAATAAAACTTGGACAATTGAAACTCTTCCTCGCGGCAAACGTGGAGTAACTTGTAAATGGTTTTTCCACAGTGAAGTTACGGTTCGATGGCAGTTTAGAACGATATAAAGTTCGGCTCGTTGCTTATGGTAATCGTCAGGTTGAGGGTAGTGACTTTGATGAGACTTTTGCTCCTGTTGCAAAGATGACAACTGTCTGCTCATTTCTTGAAGTTTCAGCATCAAATAATTGGGAACTTCATCAAATAGATGTGCATAACGCATTTTTTATGGTGATTTGACTGAGGAAGTGTATATGTGTTTACCACCAGGCTTTCGAATTAGTGATTCAACTAAGGTTTGAGGCTCCATAAGTCTATCTATGGTTTAAAATATACTCCACGTTGTTGGTTTTTGAAGCTGAGTACTACTTTGAGAGAGTATGGATTTATTCAATTGTACCTGATTATTCTTTGACTCTAGAGAGAGACAACATTCGTCTACATGTCCTTGTCTATGTATATGATATAATCATCTCCGGAAACACTTTGGCGGTCGTTACTGGTTTTAAAGATTATTTGAGTAAGTGTTTCCACATGAAGGACTTGGGATTGCTGAAATATTTTTTGGGTATCGAAGTTGCTAGAAGTATAAAAGGTATTTATCTTTTTCAAAGAAAGTACATACTAGACATCATCTCGGAGACGGGGCTTCTTGGAGCCAAGCTTGCGGAACTCCCGCTAAAACAAAATTAGCGGCCTACTTTGGATTCTGGTGCCGATTTGGTTGATGTTCATGGTTATTGACGTCTTGTAGGCAGACTTGTTTATTTGGCAGTTACGAGACTGGACTTATCATACTCGGTCATGTCTTGTCACAATTTATGCAGAAGCCTAAACAAGCACAATGGGATGTCGCGCTTCGTGTGGTTCAATAATTAGAAAGGAAATCTGGATCAAGGAATTTGTCATCAAGCTAATAAAGACTTGTCTTTGGTCGCACGATGCGACTCGGATTAGGCAGGATGCCCGTTGACTTGGCGTTCTACATATGGTTGGTTTATTCAATTAGGTGGATCACCTATCTCCTGGAAAACAAAAAAAACTAATAAGTTGTCTCAATTTCTCCGGCTGAAGCAGAATATAAGGCTACATCTCTTACGGTAAAGGAAATAATTTGAATTAAATCTCTTCTTGTAGACTTGGGTGTCAATCACTCTGCGCTGGTAAAACTCTACTTTGACAAAGCGGCTTCACATATAGCAGTGAGTCCGGGTTTTTATGAGAGAACGAAGCACATAGAAAAGGACTATCATTTTATTCGTGATGAGATCTTACGTGGTACAATTGCAACTTGTCATGTATCCACTCGGGATTAACTCGTGGATATCTTTACTTAAGCTTTGGGAAAGTTTTGAGTTCAATACATTTATTGGCAAGTTGGATGTGTGTGATCTACACTCTCCAACTGAAGGGGAAGGAGGGGGTATTACGATATATCAAAATGGTATATTGTATATTGTATATACTAATGTTTATATTTGTATGATGTCCTTTATAGTTTTTTCAATTTGGCTATGTAATTAGGTTTAGGCATTTCGCTTGATCTTTTCTTATATTAAGAGATCGTTGTACATTTTGAAAGAATAAGAGAAACATTTTTAATACTCTAAGTTTCTTGACAGCATTGCTCTAACCAAATTGAGTCTTCGATTTTTTTTTAACGTGGGTCTTCGATTAATGAGTCATTTTTAGATGTAATGATGGTCAACTTAAAGATCATAGCCGACAAAGGAAAAATAACCAGCTTCCTCTAACTACAAGCGTATAAATTTTTACATATGTTCTGATTTGTATGTGACACAATCGGTAAGAAGTTTTACAATAAAGTAACATGGTGAAAAAATAAATTGTGGTTCATCTTTTTAAAAAATAAATAGTTTATAAAATTAACGATTTTGAAACAATTGGTTTTTATTTATGAAAGTAAAAACGTCGGTTCTAACAAGAAAAAAGAGGTAAAAGCCTCAAACTTAGGATAATAGATTTATACTCGTGGCAGGCCAAAACTATCAATCTTAGATTTTCAGATATAGCCTAAAATTGATGGTTATTTTTTTTAACGTCTTTCTATAAGCTTAAGAAACATGTTGATCCATATACAATATGTCTTCTAAACCAAAGGGAATAAAATTCAAACATATCGAGGAGATTTGACGAAGTGGTGGCGGCTTGATTGGAGTGTCTTGAAACCAAGTAAAAGCAATATCTTGAAATCGTTCCCGCCACAGCTCAATGTCTTGGTAAAGATTTTGTATGCCGAAGTGAACCTGAATGTGGTGTATAATGTTGACTAAACTATGATTATCTCCCTCAAAGATACATTTTTGGTATCCTCGTATCCAGACTTGCTACATAGCAATGATTAAAGCTTGCATTTCAAGTTTCATAGAGCTTTGAGAAGGATTCCCTTTTGACATTCCTGCACAAATATAATTACCATTCGCATCTCGAATTATCCAACCCACTTTGGACACACCCAATGCATCTCGAGATCCATCATAGTTACATTTGACGAAATTAGGTGGTGGTTTCTCTCATTGAGAAAGTTGTGTCATCGGTTTCCGTGTTCTTAGATGTCGATATGTAATGCTAGCGACACACTCTAAGACATCATCCTTTGCATATTGTAGATCTTTATACCATTCTTGATGTCGTCTTTGATATGTGAGGATGTTTATACTTTTCCATAATCGCACAAAGGATCCAAAAAGGAAGTTATCTTTGGTATTCTGTAAGCATATAGTTGTTATATATATCGAGTAAGAGACTAATTTTACCATCAAAGGCGATTGCCGAGTCTTGGAGCTGAGGGAGGCCTATCCCTCAAGCTCGCCAGACACGCATTGCAAGCTCATAGAGAAAATAAAGGTGGTTCATGTCTTCTTCTTCATGACAACAGCGACGACAACGACTATCAGTGGTGATTCCACGATACAGGAGGCAGGAACCAATGTGTAAAGCATTTGAAAGACAACGCCAAAGAAAATATTTTATGTTAGGAGTGATTCTCATTCGTCATATTGTTGTTTTAGTAATCGTACTCCCTGGAGGTGACTCAATATATTCAGTCTCATAACCAATATGTTTCGCCAACCAATGATCCAATTTGACCGTGTAAGCGCCATCCTAGGATTAATGCTAGCCTATGAGATTCTTTGCATTGCGTGTACTTAGGTGGATGGATGTAATATGATTAACATCTTCCGGCGTGAACATCGCCTGTAGTTTATCTATGTCCCAATGACCAAACTCATCAAACAACTGCAAGACCATCAAGAAAGGAAATATCGGGCCAATGATTTGTCGAGGGGGTCGTGGATGTGTGAGCGGAAGCCACATATCTTTCCAAATATGAGTTTGCTCCCATCACCAATGTTGACTTGTAGGCCTTTGCAAAGAAGATCTTTTCCTGACAGTGGGGATTTCCAAATGAAAGATGGTTTCGTACCTGTTGTAGCATGTAGTATAGTAGATGTAGAGAAATATCGTCTTTGGAGAATTCTTGATGCGAGACTAGTAGGGTTTTGAAAGATTCACCACACTTGTTTGGCTAAGAGAGTTGTATTAAAGCACTCAATATCCCGAAACCCTAGACCCCCGTCTTTTTTAGACATGGTCAATCATATCCATGAGTATCAATGCATGGAGCGCCTTCTGCTATTTTTACTCCACCAATATCTTGAAATGATCTTTTCTATCTCCTCACAAATGTTGATAGGTAGCTTGAAGACATTCATGGTGTAAACCGGAAGAGGTAAAGCAATTTTTTTTAGAAGGATTTCTTTACCTGCTTCTGATAGGAATCTAGTTGACTAGCTTTCCGTTCTTTGCTTAACCCTCTACACTATATATTAAAAAACTTTTTTTTTCGTCTTCCAATTTTCTCTGGTAAACCCAAATAGTTTCCATGACCTCCATCTTTATGGATGTTAAGTATCCGCCGAAGATTCGATATATCATCTCGAACTCGTGAGCCAAATGTTACTGTTGATTTTCGAAGGTTCACAACTTGACCAGATAGTTTCTCATAATTTTGCAGGAGCCTTCTAACTGTTCTCGCAGATTGAAGATGCGCGTGGCAAAAAATATTGCATCATCTACAAAAAAAATAAGTTATGTACCAGGGGTCCAGATAATTTATTTTCATATCTTTGATCTTTCTTTGTTCCGCCGATTGCTTAAACAAGTGAGTAAGTACCTCAACACATATTAATAGATATGGGGAGAGAGGATCTCCTTGCCAAATACCCCGTGTTGGAGTTATGTGTCCTTGAGGTGATCCATTAATGAGAACCGAGAAGGTGACCGTCTCCACACATCTCATAATCCAAGAAATCCAATTTGCGTCAAAAGCCATTGCGGTCATAGCGTCACGAAAAAAATACCACTCAACCCTATCGTATGCCTTTGATATGTCTGTTTTAACTGTCATATATGATTTAGCCCATCTTCTCTGCGACTTCATAGAATGGAGCAGTTCATGAGCAACGATTACATTGTCCACTCTTTATCTTCCATGAATAAAGGCTGCTTGATTATCTGAGATAAGATGAGGGAGATAACATTTGAGGCAATTAACAAGTATCTTTGATATTATTTTATACGAGACACTGCATAGAGCAATAGGTCTAAAATCCGCCATAGTCTTTGGAACGTCAACTTTTTATAGGAGAAGCAAGTTCGTGTGGTTGCTCTGTTCTGGCAGTACACCTTGGTCAAAGAAATCATGGATCAAGCTAGTGAGATCCTCCTTAACAGTATGCCAAAACTGCTGAAAAAGGCGCCCGCATACCCATCCGGACCAGGTGCTCGGGTAGGTCCGATATATTCTGTAATGGGCCTTGTGAGCTGTTCATTTATCTGAGAGGTGACTCTAGCTTGGAAGTCGCGGAATGTCGTGGTTTTAAGCCTGTTATATTTTTGTTGAGGGACAGAAGAAAATAAGCATGAAAAGTGTGTGCTTGCAGCATGTCCAATATCATCGTCTCCTCGATAAATAGAGCCATGATCATCCTCAATTGCTAAAATATGATTCCTTGCGAGGCGAGACTTTGCTGAAGTGAAGAAGAACTTTTTGTTATGATCTCCTTGGGTCAACCATAGATATATGCTCTTCATCTTCCAAAACTGCTCCTCATCCTTATATGCTCTGTTCAAATCTTGTTTTATGGAGGTTAAGACGTCAGTAGTTGCGCCTTCTGTTTGAGTGTGATCAAAGTCTCTTTTGAGAGTAGCTATCCGAACCGCCGCGTTGGTGATGTTTTTGCGGTGCCAATTAGAGATTACACTATGGGACTTGTGAAGCTTCTCCGTAAGATAGTAACGATGTTGTGTTGAATTAGTAAAGTTGGTAACAACAACTTCTTTAAAATCATCATGTTCAGCTACCTTTGGATCATATATAAATCTTCCTCTTTTTTTCTCAATGGATTTGGAGGAGTATATGATGAGTGGGTCTATGATCCGAGCCTTCAAAAGGAAGAAATTCAACAAGTGGTGACAGATGTTGTGCAAGCCATTGTGAGTTTGCCATAGCTCTATCTAAACAACACCAAATGGTATGATTACCCCGCTTTCCTGTCCATGAAAACTTATTTCTTGAACTCTTCAAGTCCCTAAATCCACAATTAGCTATCATGTTTCGATAGTTTGTGAAACTACTCTCTGCTCGGTTTGGTCATTCTTTCTTCTCGTCATTCGATAAGATTTTATTAAAATATCCGGTTATGAGCCAAGGATCATGTCTTGTGGCATAGATTCTTTCTAGCCTTTCCAAAAGTATGTGATGATTAATTGGTTCGGAGAAACCGTAAACAAAAGACAAGTAGAAAGATAATTCATTAAAATTAACTTGGAGATCTACAAGATTTGCATCACTAAAACAAAGAGAAACAGAAACATACTTCTTAATAAAAATAGCAATACCGCCAATAAGACCTTGTAGGGGTACCGTAATTACCGAATCATAACCAATATCGTAACAAATATCCCGAATGTAATCATCTTGTTGTTTGGTCTCCAAGAGGCAAATGATGTCCGAGAGATGCTTCTTCCTTATCTCTTTGAGGCATCGAACAGTTAAGTCAATGCCCAATCCTTGACTGTTCATAACGGATGTATTCATGGCGAAAGTGGTAGTTTCGGGCCCACCACACCTTCTTCGGAATCATTGTTACTACCACTACCTTCAGCCTTCTCACAGGTCAGAGATCTCTTCTTCATAGTGTGGCTAATATCTTCGACAAACTTACGCTTGAGACTGTCTCTTCTCTCATCCCCATCCGCTCTGGAGTATGTTGCATACAAATGTATCTCGTTTTCGAGCTTCTCATCTTCTGGTACACGAGGATCATGAGCTTCATCTTCCATAGCCATATCTTCAATTTCCAGAGAATACTCCTCAGGGCCAGATTCTCATCAGCTGTATTATCATCTTCAGGCACATCCTCAAATTCTTGAAGATTTTCCACACCCTCAGGCGGACGCAAAAACTGCTCGGCCTCTGGGAAAGCTCTGTGATTAACCAAGGCTTCATCCATCTGATCAAGAGGTTCAAAGTGTCTATGCCCATTATTCTCCGGCACAGGAACCACACCATTTGTCTCCACAAGATTAATCTCCCGAATCACCACTCCTCTATTAACGTTTTGCGGCGGTGGAGGGTCCATGCCATCATCCCCATCACTGAGATCAAAGATATCTCCCTCATTGTGAAGCAAGCACCGTCCGGAATCATGAGTTAATCTGCCACATACATCACTAAAATCACGAAGTCTTTCGTAATGGAAAATAAGCAAGGTGTTAGCTCCTTGTGTAAACTGAAAGTT
This sequence comes from Anastatica hierochuntica, assembly GCA_900406275.1. Classification (NCBI taxonomy): domain Eukaryota; kingdom Viridiplantae; phylum Streptophyta; class Magnoliopsida; order Brassicales; family Brassicaceae; genus Anastatica; species Anastatica hierochuntica. The sequence goes on from OVAN01016201.1 coordinate 10,080, forward strand.
TCGCTGGAAACGCAGAGGGAGATTAATATCCCAGTTGATTTGCACTCTGACAAACTCGACCATGAACCGCAGTAGCAGGATCATAATCCAGGTTCATCAGAGGACCAAGCGCACGACCAATGTGTTCTATTACTTCTCTGTTCGTGAACTGGTACGAAATTCCTCTTATTTGGATCCAGAATCTGATGAAGTTCATCATCATCAATGGAGTCCAGCGTTCGAGGATTAACATTCTATCGGCATAAGCCCACAGAGGACAGAGAGCATGAGATCCTCCGATGGGAACACGAACTGGAAACGGCGGCCCTCGATAATACGACATGATTTACACCATTGAGACCCTAAATCCTCGGGAGATTGGCTACAATTGCACGGATGTTTTGGCGTCTTGGCATGACCGGTCGCCCTATCAATATAAAACGATTCTCTTCCTCTGCTTGGCGGACAACCGCCGGCGGCAACAGATATGGCTCATTGTCAATGCCTAAGTTAAGGTCTTGAAGTTCATGGTGGAGATTATCGGCCATTAGAGTAAGGCAAAGATCAAATCGCAATAGAGTTTGGAAAATTTGGAAATAGAATCGGGTGATGAAAAGAGACTGAAGAAGGGGTTTAAAAAGGGGAAGTTTGTGGGGGGTGATTTCAAAAATGACTCAAAATTGTTGGTCAAACACAAAAATAA
>OVAN01016202.1:0-10760 GCA_900406275.1 Anastatica hierochuntica
AATGGGTCTTCGGTTATGGCAGCCACTAAATGGTTCGGTTCATAACATAACCAAAAATTTCAATTTGTGGTCAAATGATGCAAAATAACAAGCATACCCTAGTTATACATAAAGAGATAGCTTTAGAAAGAGAAATTAGCAAATTTAAACACTAATTTTTGGACGTTATATCCTCCCAAAGTTTAAAAATTTGAAATTTCAAAATCTAGTGGAAACAAGCTATTTAACATGTTGTAAGTGTAATCCTTGAACCCAACAAGCTTTTCTAGAGGAAATCTCGAAGAATCAAGCTAAGAAAAGTCTCCATCTAAGAAATTTATAAAATCCTAAAACTTGTAACTTTAAGAGAAAGAGAGTTTAAGAACATACATTGATGCTTAAATGAAGAAAGGAATTAGATTCTTCAATTGAAATCAACCAAACATTAGCGAATGAACAAATAATTTAAGGTTTTGAAATTTTGTTCTTATGGTTCTAAAACTTACTCAAGAGAAAGAGATGAAGTTTTAAGAATCTTAGATCCAAAATTACTAAAGTGAAAACAAAACTCTTGTTTTTCCCCTCCTTATTTTCGAAATTCGTTTATGTTTCAGGGAAAATTTGTTTATTTTGCTAAAACCGGGTTTGGACCACTAAAATTAAAATTTGACACAATTACCTCTCAGGACCGGTCACGTACTATATTTTGGCACGAACCTGCTCGTGCAAATCACGCCAACCGATTGTGGGAGTTACGGACAAGGCAACATGACCATGTGACCGACCGCGTGTATTCCTATGGCAAAGGCCAGTGGTGGCAACTCCGCCGACAAGTCGTGGGCTTCAGCTAACACACATGGTTGAGGCAGGAGGCCTGGGACACCGGTGGTGTGCTCTGGTGTGGCACACACCGGTCGTGGAGCCTTCACGGCAGGTCGGGACGTGTGCTCGACCCTTTTGGGTTTTCCTTGGTTGTTTCGCGTTCCGATTGGTCGTTATGAATTCTTGTTGGTCGGTTAATGTTTCTTTATGTCTATTATGGTACCTAAATGTTTTTAAACATTTTTGATGGTTGATTTTCCCAAAAGAAATAAAGATACAGCGGCCATTTAGACGTTCTTGAGTTCTTGAAACTTCTTTTTGGCCAGATTAAGAACTTGTTTGGATAACTGGTCGATGTTGCTCGAATCTTTAAGGTTACATGATGAATTTTTAATACCCCAACCTGATTCTTATCTGAAATGATACTTTTGGCTTAGCCAAGCTCATTGCCTAGCCGGAAAAGACGTAATGTTAGCCAAAAATCAAAATTTGAAAAATTAAAATTGTAACCACGTTGTTTTGTTTATAATGGTTACTTTGCTTAGGCATCTTCGATGGTTTGAGTTGATTTGCTTAGCGGGTACTGGAAATCTGCATGCTGCCTTTTGTTAAGAAACTTGATCCTCTGGGCAAGTTTTGATTTTGACCGTTCCAAGGTTGTTTTCTCTCGGGCATCTCACCAATCATATAGTGTTAGTCTATAATAAATGAAGTTTGGGTTCGTTTACCTCTTTTGGTACTGTTGAAGACTCTCTTTGATAGCTCTCAGTGCTTCAGTATGATCGAATGATGGCCTTTCTCAAGTATATCTTCTTGGTTCTTCATCATATCATCACTTTGTTCCATGGATTTTTTTGAATTGAGTAGTTAGCTTTGTTGGTGGTCCTTAACATCCTTCTCCTGTATAAAATGAATGTTTGGAATGGTCCAGGAGATGGCTTAGCCGATTTAGATCTACTTTCTTGCCAAAGTTGAAAAACTTATTTTGAAGCATTCTGTTCCTGACACCGGTCGACTACAATACTGTGGTGCACTCCAATATTTTGGTAGTCGTCACTCATTCACAACAACTTTCATATTTGTTCTTAAGTTCGAATTTTTTCTTTGTTTTTTTTTGATTTTCTAAAATCCTGCAAAAATAAAAACTAACTATTATACAACTAAATAAGTCCTAGAAAATTAAACATAAAAATTACAACCATGTGGGTTGCCTCCCACAAAGTGCATGTTTTGAGTCTTTTGCTCAACTACTATCACTTTTTAGACGTGATCGGTTTCCACTAAAGGAATTGTTGTTCCTTTAGCTTCTTTGGTCTCTGTAATTTTTGGTTTAGAGGGTGATTTGATATCTTGAAGCGTACGTCGAATAGCTTCATAAATCATAATTGTCTTCGAGAATAGCTTAAGAGCATTCTCGAGCTTCTTTTTATAAATTTCATCGTTCTTCACATCAAGACCAATTGGGATTCAGATTTTGACTTTAGAATAGGATATTTGGCAATTTGTAAACCTCTTCCTCTTCTTCATCCACGTCCAAGAAAAGGTCAGTTTGTACTTCGATAGCACAAGAGTCTTTCCTTGCATCCATTTTTGCAAGTTTTGAAGAAATTATCGTTTTGATGGATGTAGCTTCTTTCTTTGAGACTTGCAATGTCTTGTGGCTATCTCCAGGGTCTAGAATAACATTCTTGTCCTCCGAAATAGCTTCATTTTCTATGGAGTTTTAGCTCACAACAGGGTAATAGATTTGCTTTTTCACTCTCGCTAAGCAATTCCTTTTGTTTTAGAAATTGAAGATTGCTCCAGCAAACGCTAAGAATTGGGAGCCAAGGATCAGAGGATTTATCTTTCCTCCTTTAGTTAAAATGACTTGAAAGTCTGTATGTATGAGAAATCCTTATACTTCAAGCAAAACAATTGGCAAAAATTCATACAGTGTGGATGTAGACATATCAGCATACTCGATAGAGATTCGAGATGGTTGAACGTTTGAGAGCCCTAAGTCCAACACCATGATTAGTGATACCATATTCACATTAGCTCCAGTATCACATAAGCAATCATCCATCCTAACTTTATTTATTGAGCAAGGAATGATGAACTTTTTGGGCATTCAATCTTCTCTAAAGGAATTGTCTTGAGTCTCTTCTTGTAAGTTCTCTTCGATTCGTTTGGTAAACGATCCAGAGGTGATAATTAGCACACATTTAATAAACACAGGTTTCGATAAGTTGACTCAGCTAAGGCGGTCTGCTTTCGAGGGCTCCTCGAACTCAGCTTGTCAAAGATTTCATTCAAGTGATTTAAAAAATGTACCTATGCACAGATTACTAGTTGCCCATGACATCGGTCGCATGTCCCACCGTGGTACACACTCGTCGTGGATAATTTGGCGGCCGGTCGGGGCGTGTTCTCGACCGTATTGTGTTTTTCTTTCTTCGTTTCACGTTCCGATTGGTCGTTTAGTATTCTGGATGGTTAGTTAGTGTTCCAATACTTCTTTTTGGTATGAAAATGTTTTTAAACATTTTTGACTGATGATTTTCCTGAAAGGATTGAAAACACGACCACTTAGACGTTCTTGAGTTCTCGAAACACCTTTTTCTTGGATTAAGAATCCTTTTGGATAGCTGGTAATTGTTGATCGAATCTTTAAAATTACATTATGAATTTTTAGTACACCAACCTGATTGTTATCTGAAAATGTCACTTTTGGCTTAGCAAGCTTATTGGCTAGCCGACAAAGACGTAATGTTAGCAAAAAATTAAATTTTGAAAAATCAAAATTCTAACCGGGCAGTTTTTTTCATATTGGTCACTTTGCTCGGGCATCTTCGATGGTTGAGTTTATTTGCTTGGAAGGTACTGAAAATCTCCATGTTTTCTTTTGTTAAGAAACTTGATCCTTCGGGCAACTTTTGATTTTGACCGTTCATCTAGTGTTGGTTAATAAAAAATGAAGTTCGAGGTTTGTTTACTTCTTTTGGTACTGTTTAAAGCTCTCTAGGATATCTCTTAGTATTTCAGTATGATCAAATGATGGCATTTCTCAAGCTTGTTCTTCTTGGTTCTTCATGATATCATCACTTTGTTCCATGAATTTTTGATCTGAGGATTTAGCATGATTGGCTGTCTTTAAATTCCCCTTCTAGTGTAGAATGAATGTTTCGAATGGTCCAGGAGATGGCTTAGACGATTTAGATCCGCTTTCTTGCTAAATCAAAAAACTGATTTTGAGGCATTTTGCTCCTGACACTAGTCGACTGAGAGATTGTGGCACACTCCTACATTTTGCCACTCGTCACCCAGTCACAGCAACTTTCAGTGTTGTTCTTGAGTCCGCTTTTTTTTTGTATTTTTCTTGATTTTCTAAAATCTTGCAAAAATAAAAACTAACTATCAGACATCTAAATAAGTTCTAAGAAACTAAAATAAAAAATAAAAATTTTGTGGGTTGCCTCCCATAAAGCACTTGTTTTGAGTCTTTAGCTCGACTCCTTTCACTTTTTAGGATTGATCGGTTTCCACTAAAGAAATTATAGTTCCTTCAGCTTCTTCAGTCTCCGGAGTTGATGGCATAGAGATTGATATGAGATAATCAAGCGTGCCTCCAATTGCTTCATACATCACAATTGCTTTTGGGAATAGCTTAAGAGTATTCTCGAACTTCTTCTTGTATATTTCATCGTTCTTCAAAATCAATACCGAATGGGATTCGGATCTTGAATTTAGCATAGGACATTTGAAACTTGTAGACCTCTTCCTCTTCTTCATACAAATCCCATAAAGGGTTAGTTTGTACATCGATGGCACAAGAATCTTTCTTTGCATCCATTTTTCGCTGGTTTTGAAGAAATTTACGTTTTGGTGGATGTAGCTTCTTTCTTTGAGACTTGATGTATCTTGAGGCTATCTCTAGGGTCTAGAATAACTTTCTTCTCCTCCAAAATAGCTTCATTTGGTCACCAGTTCTAGCTCACAGCAGGGTTATAGACTTGCTTGTTCACTCTTGTTAAGCAAATCCTTTTGTATGGAAAGTCGAAGATTGCTCCAGCAGTAGCTAAAAATTGGGAGCCATGAATCATTGGATATTTCTTCCTCTTTTTGTAAAGATGACTTAAAAGTCAGTAGATATGAGAAATCCTCCTACTTCAAGCAAAAGTTCGGAAAAAAATCCACACGGTGTGGATGTAGACATATCATCATACTCGATGGAGATTGGAGATGGCCGGAAGTTTGACAGCCCTAAGTCCAGAGCCATGTTAGGTGACATTATATTCATATTAACTCCAATACCACATCAGCAATCATCAATCCTAACTTTATTTATTGAGGAAGTATTTATGAACTTTCTTCAGCACTCGATCTTCTTTAAAGGAATACTCTTAACCCTCCACTTGTAAGCTCTCTAAGATTTGTTTGGAAAACAATCCATAAGTGATCTCCCTTGAGAATTGATGTCTTGAAGATGTTTATTATCAGTAGACATGACCCCCATAGCTTACCTTAAGTAGACGACTTTGCAAAAGGATATCGCCGGGTTTTCTTGCTTCTTGACAGCTTCACACGTTTGAGTGATTTGAACTTCAAACTTCTGAACATGAGTGACAATGGATTCATACCTCATTGTAAGCTCATTGTAGAATTTCTTCAGTCTCTCATTAACCTCTTTGTGGTTTTGTTTCATCTCTTGAGAGATTTGCTTCACCATTGTCTCAAGCTTGCTCTCTTGCAAATTCGATGCATTAGCTTGAGGATAAGTTAATGTTTGCTTAACTTGGTACATTCCTTTGTTAAAAGGTTGTTGCTTAGCCTGATAGCAAGCTACTTTTTGGGAGTATTGAGGCAGATAGTATTGATCTTGAGGGTTCTCTACATTAATGTTCTAGTAGGACAAATTTGAGTTATTTTGGTATCCTTGGTTGTATCCCTTGTTTCCAAAATTTCCACCAATGTAGTTCACTTCTTCCTCATTATCCTCTGTTACATCTTCTAAACACTCCACATTTGGAGTCTTATTGGCATCTCTAATGGTCTCAACAACAGATACTCATCGTCTATCTTTTAGTAGTTGAGAAATCATCGTTTTTAAATAAGAAATTTGTGCGTCTCCTGGTAAATGGTTTGATCAGTGCACGTTTCTATCATAAATAGGACCAATATTGGCGTCACTAGTAGCTAGGTTCTCGATCAACAGCTTGGTTTCGGGCACGAACCTTGTCATAAAGCTCCCATTGTTGGCTTTGTTTAGAGAAAGCTTGTACTTATGGTCGATACCATTGTAGATGATGTTCCATAGATTTCCTTCATAGAAACCATGGTTTGGGCAGTTCCGTGTGTATTCCTTGAACCTTTCTAATGCTTCATAGAAAGATTATGTAGGTCCTTGCTTAAAACCAGAGATTTTGCTTCGAATGGAGCTCGATCTCTGCTTAGTGTAGAATTGGCTCAGAAATGCACCTTCCCAAGTAGTGATGGATCCGGTGGTAGCAACTTCATCCATCTAAGATCTTTATCATTCAGTGAGAATGTAAAAAGATTACATTTAAAGTAGTTCGGTGGAACTCCGTCTGTACGCGTAGTACTACGTATCTCTTCAAATGTGTCGATATGGTCAAGTGCATGTACTGTGAACAGTCCATGGAATTGATTTTACTTCACCTAGGCATCAGAAGGATGCATCAGAAGAATCGAAATCTCCAATAGTTTGTGGTTGGTGAGGCTGATTCTATTGAGCTCGTCCTTGAGTGGGCTGATTCTGAGGTAAACCTTAGCTAATCAAGGCTTGAAGTAGTTGTGGGAGTTGTTGTGATCCAACTACATTCCCATGTGGAATTTTTTGTGGGTTATCCACTCGAGCAGGTGCATTTTCTCTTCCTGGTTGGTTTTGTGGAACTGGGGCAACACCAAGAGGTTCTTGTGTGTTTACAGCAGCAGATAAGTTGGCATGAGGTGGAAGAACAACAGCAGGCGTGACGACTAGTCCATGGCCATCAGCTGTTCGTTAGGAGGATTCTGGTTTGGATTTTCTCTAGCAGCTAATCTTTCTCTCTTTTGTCCCATAAGATGCATTCAATGACGTCAATAGGAGGATTGGCTATAGATGGGTCGTCCAAAGAAGGTCACCTTTGCATAAAACCTGAAATGAAAAGAAAAGAAAAAGAAGTAAAAACAGAAAATAAAAACGTTCTAGACAAAAAATAATAAAGAAAAATTCATAGGTAACGAATTAAGTCCCCAACAACTGCGCCAGAAAGCTTAATAGCGTGTCAAGTTTATCCCAAAAAGACACCACTGCTACAAGTGCACAACATAGATTTGGTACTTCAGGTTGTCGATCCCACGAGGACTAAGAACTTACACTCCAAATTTCATGACTAATTTAAGCTAAAACAGAAACAGTTTTTTGGTGAGTTTAAAAGTAAAAGACAGCGACTAAAAATAATTAAAATGATGTAAATCAATGGGAAAAAGCATTAGGCACGTAGGACATTCGCTGAGAATCATGCATCAAAGATGTGGGAACTGAAATTCGCACTGTCGATTATCGTAATCGAAGGAAAGTCAGGAAATCCTAACTTTCCCTGAGGTCCAATATTTCTGCTAAAACAAACAACGATAGATCAAAAGTACGAATAAAATAGAAGACAAAGTAAAAGTAAAAGAGAATCGAAAGAAAATAGAGCAATAGAGACCTGTTTGACAAAAAAAGAGCAATAGAGATTTTATTCCGAATCTGCATTGAGAGTTATAACAAGTGATAAGTCGTGGCCGCGAGAGCTGTCGGCGAGTATCGTAATTCTAACAGTGTAAGACTTTGTAAACCTAATTGAAACTCAGCTCGCTAGAAAAACCAAAAATAAACCTAAAGCTCTAAGTGTGAATTGTGAAGAAATTTATGTGTCCCTCGTTCTTCTCCTTAGCGCCTCTTTTATATGCCTTCGTAAGCTCATCTCGAGAATATTTCTTATCTTTAGGATTTTTCCATAGTTATCTTCAGACTTTGACTTTATCGTATTTTCCTTTTATCTTTCGCAGAACTCAGATTAATCGTCGATGCAGTTGGGCCCATTCTCGCTTCGAAATCAGAAGTTAACTTTTGTCGCGTTTTGGGCCTTCCTAGGCCGTTTAGCGACCAAGTGACTTTTACGATTTCTTCAGATGACTACGCGGTGACGGTTTCGCGAAATGGAAAGACCGATCGTATAGTTAAGACAATGTCGTTGTTCGAGTTAACCGTTATCGTTTTATAAGATCGATACGAAGTTTTCAAGAAAAGTACAAGTCTTTACGATTATTGCCGCGAAACTTCAACGGAGACTCCAACCAAGATGAAACAAGAGACGATCGAACTGAGATTCAAGAGAGAAGTATATCTAGAAGACATGGTCTAGACAAACGAGGGCGACTAAACTTTGCTGAAGGTCTAGTCGCTCATGGGCGACTAGACATGGTTTGTGATCAGTCGCCCATGGGCGACTAGACGTTATCCGTGTCTAGTCGACCATGGGCGACTAGATGTGATCCGTGTCTAGTTGCCCATGGGCGACTAGAGGTGGTCCGTTTCTAGTCGCCCATGGGTGACTAGACTTTAGGGAGAATGTAGTCGCCCATGGGCGACTAGACATGATCCGTGTCTAGTCGCCAATGTGCGACTAGACTTTCGTGACAGTCTAGTCGCCCATGGGTGACTAGACATGGTCCGTGTCTAGTCACCCACTAGAAGTCTAGTCGCCCACTGGCGACAAGACCTTGCTCGTATCTCCGAAACGATGCGATTACCTGATGTTTATGGCGATTTTCTATCGCCTCGAAACTCGTATCTCGATATCTCTTGGGAGTTATTCAGGAATCATGGGCGTCGATTTCGATGTTGCCACTTTTGTTCCCAACAGGTTAGCTCCCCAACTTGCAAGTTTTGATTGTGACTGTTGCTGGCGAGTGGTAAGTTTTTTAATCGGAATCTCAGGCCGAGATGATTGCGTAGAAATTCTTATAAATATTGGACTAACTCTCTCATTCCTTATTCATTCCTCACTTCTTCAAACTTTTGATTTGAGAGCTCTGCCGAGACAACATGACTTCCCCTTGTGATGGACTGAAAGACAACGACGCCGAGCTAGATGTCGCCCCTTCGGAGAACCCTTCGAAGCTATCCTGGTGCACGTGGCCGAATACTTGGCCTTTCGAAACAATCTGTCTCGTCGAGAGGTTGAGGTGGGGGACATTTCTATTGTTCCCCTGGTGGGTTCTCCAATCCCGACTGCATCACTAGTTCTCGAATTTGTGTCACCACCTCCTTCTTCGATCGTTCTAGAATATGGGAAGATCCACCCGACGAGTTCTTTGATGACTCTTTTTCTTGTCAGTGATTTAGAGTAGGGGCCTCACTCGATGCCTCCTCCCCTGGTCAGGAGAGAGATCTTCCTAGGCCTACGTGCTTTTGGCGCCACTCCCGTCGTTGCTTTGGAGGGGCGCAAGAGGGCTTGTGCTAGCACGGAGGTGGCTAGGAAGAATGTGTGTATCAGAGGGGTCGAGATCGGACCTTCGCCCCTAGGAGCTTTAGGCCCGAGCGCGCGGTCGCAGCATCGTGCCAAGGTTTGTTTCGTGGCTCTTTTCTCACTGCGTTATATTACTTTCTTTTTTCCATCTTACTCTCTCTTTTGCGCAGTTCATATCTTTGATCGACGGGATTCTTAATGAATGCGGGTCGGAGGTCGAGTGTCTTAAGAAAGAGCTTGTTAAAATCGAAGAACCAGTCATCGCGGTTTGAGAGGAATTTAGGGGGTATCGAGGATGCCCATTCCCTTGAGGTATCTCAGTTGGAGACTCGGATTGGCAATCTCGAGAGAGATCTCGGGAAGACGGCGAGCTCATTGCTTAAGGAGAAGAGGAATAGGAAGGCTAAAGCCTCAGAGTTGTGTCGTCTGCGCGTCGGATACAGCGCAAGGAAAGCTCATCGAGTCGTGGGATTGCGGACGCCGTGGTTGAGTCGAGGGTTGCTCTGTACGCCATTTCTTTGACTCGTTTCGTCAAGATTTCGAGCTCTCTCGATTCATTAATGGACATCCAATACAGGGATCTCGCCCTGGCGGTTATCGACGGAGCAATGAGCGAGATTCAGATTTTTCTGGACGAAGAGTCCCCGTCTCGGTAGGCCAAGAGGCCAAGCTGTCCGCTCACCAAGCGGAGCTGGAGGCCGCTAAGGGGGACTTCGGTTCTATCTTTGTGGCTCTGAAATCTTATTGTGCCCTTTTTTCATTTTCCGATTACCCTGAGAGGCAGGATCCCGCGGGCATCGAGCTTGACGACGGCGAGGGGGGAGGACGAGATGATGTGGCTCTGAATTCATGTGATGTAGCGGGTGAGGACGCTGTCCTACTCGTGGATGATGAGTTAGGCGGCAGCCCCATTCGGGGAGTTTATATTTTATTTATGGTTTGTTCTGGTCATATATGGCCGTTTTTTTTCTGTTTTTTTGTGTTTCAGGACTAGCCGTTTGTGGCTATGAATCCCCCATCGCTTTGAAGTTTTGCATCAATGAATGGAGTTTTTATTTTGATATGATAGTGTATGAGTAATGCTGCGTACGTGGAGACAGACTATGAGTTGTCATCTCAAATTCTTCCCTTGAGGGATCGTTATATCCGTTATTTTTTTCAGGTGCAAGTTTTCGAGAGACTTAGTCTTCCAAATTCATATAAACATGAGAATATAGATGAAGAGACAAGTTTTGGGATCTCGTATTTATTAGATATTATGCAGCGTGCTGGGTTAAGGGCAAGGCCTATGTTTACTCTCGGTTTTAGGGCGTGTGGTGACTAACTCCGGCTTACGTTTCCCGTTTTTTGATTTCGACCTGGTTTCGCCTCGATATTGAAGTCTGTGATAAGTTCTCGGCTTATATCCAGATTCTGACGCTTTCGCCAAAGCTGTAGATGGCGCAGGATTAGGCTCCT
>OVAN01016203.1:0-10760 GCA_900406275.1 Anastatica hierochuntica
CAAGAAATGTCCGGCCCAAATCGAAAGAGAAAAGAGAAGGCCCATGAAATTTAAAGCTAAGGGAAATCAAAACGGAAGAATCGGCATTAACGAGAGGAGTAAATGCACAATAACTCGGGAGTTACAAAGAGCTGGAGGAGTATAAAAGAAGAAGGAGGAGCTTGAAGAAAGAGACCGATTTTTTCTTTCTAGAAATTGAGCTTGAAACTTTTGTAGAATTACGATAACAATACAATAAAATACCATCTTTTTTCAGTGTATATCGATAAATCATACACCCCGTATTCTGTGTGGATTCCAGATCCATCAGAAATCACATCCCTACCAAAATTGACGCTGAAAAAATTGACACTAGCTCCCCGCCCATTCATCATGTTCCTCTAATCTAAAAAATGAACATACTCCCATATCCAAAACGATTTCTACATCTTCCACTAGTTCAACCTATGATGGATCACTCCAGAATACCAAGTACTCTGAATTTGTCGACTACGCTTTGTAGTAGACTCTGTAAATGATTCTATGATCCCGCTCCTCAAATAAACTTGTGTATTGATCGTCGCTCTAAATTATGCGAATATACCTAGATCAATGCAACTATCTACTTAACATATGAAAAGTACGATTAATGAGAGAAACATAAGTAGAAGTTAATAGTTGGTGTTTGGAACATCATTTTGCCCTATGAAAGTTTGTGGGCCCATGAAAATTCATTAAGGCTAAGATAACACTTTCATAGAACATTTTGGTTCTCACAAAATTAATGACCGTCAAGATAAGAGCCACAATGATATTTTACCTAAGTTCTGATACAAAATTGTAACACCCGACGCCCACATTATTCTGATGTTAGATAAATTAGTACAATGCAAATCATCTTTCACAAAAACTGGCAAATTTAACTGGAATCAACCGCTTATGCTCTAGAAACATGAATGACCAAACCAAAAGAAAATACATGCAAAAAGAGGGGTAAATGAATTCTAAAAACAAGTCGCTCAGCACAAGGGTTGACCAAAACTCTACTCGACTGAATACTAATCAAGCTCAAAAAGACTAGATCTAAATCAAGCAACAAACATGGCACATAAAACATCCAAAAAATCCACCTAAACATCTTAACTGATTGCTAACACCCTCCAACGAGGCTTGTATGTGTGTTTAAGTGACCACCAACACTGTCTGAATATGATTATTAATCTGACACAGGGTTATGAGCCGACTGATCGACTATTCCCATTACCTTCACACGCAAGATTTCAAGTTACGAATTCATGTCTACCCTCCACCATGTCTGAAATATTTCCAATTTTGAGTAAAAAACTCGTGCCTCATCCTCTGAAACTTGTTCTGGATACTTATACACCATACTTATAAAAACGCATATATATAAGAAAACAACATGTGAATCAATAACAGAGTTGAATCAACTAATAGTCCTAAGGCTAGTTTAATGTAATCAATAAAGTAAAGCTTAGATCTAATAAACGCGTGCTAACCTAATACACAGAAACATAAGAAGTGTTGGGGATCCTCATCTTGACCTAAGATTCTATGCAGAACATGAGAAGGCATGAAAAGACTTTAATGGCTCTGAAAAATTGTTTAAAAACTCTCATTAACGTTTCGGTCCCTCCGGTTTGAATGAATCCATACATGTATTTTAGCCATAGATGTCAAGTTTATTCGTATCAGATACCACTTGCTTAACAAAAAGAGCTCCACTTCCATATAGGTTAAATACTCGAATTGCATCGATAACTCTAAAAAACAATCATAACTTTTCAGAAAATAAATCAGAATAAGAATCTGTTTGTTGATGGTTATTGGATACTTACTAACAAATTCTTAGATTCAACGCTCTTGTTTCTTCTTTGCACCGACAATGGTCACAGAAAACATTGTGTTGCGCATCTTTGGCAAATACATCAACAAGTCGATAACTAATCGCTGTAATTAGATCTCCATTGTTAATTTCCAAGTATGTTTTACCGTGAAGAATACCTCCAAGTTTCAGCCTAATTAGATCATGCACGAGCCTTCCACCTTACTACCTTACTTTGAAGTTGTTGTGACAAAATTGGTTTTTTTTTTTTTTTTTTTTTTTTTTTTCTNATTTTTTCTTCACCAAGAAGAAACGCTTATAACTTTTTATGTGTAAATTCAATTGCAATTTTGTTTGCTTATATGGGTTCTTGATTACGAGATCTGTATACTTTGGTCGAGACCTAATTACTTATGTACAGAGGAAATATCCTCCTACCAAACCCCTACTTAAAATTGTTCTTTGTTTCCATGTCCTTCATGCTTCTTCTCTTTTTTTGCCATTTTCCCCTCCATCATCTCTGGTACTCTTCTGCCCCATTGCCTCTCCACTGGTGCTTCTCGGTTTCACGTCCCCATCTCCATCTCTGGTACTCTCTCTCTCTCTCTCTCTCTCTCTCTCTCTCTCTCTCTCTCTCTCTCTCTCTCTGATCCCAACCTCAATCTCTCTCATCTTTCTTGTCTTGGTCACATTTGGTTCATTCTTTTATTTTCAGTTAAGATTTTGCAATTTTTCTAGTTGTAATCATGCGAATCCAACCATCGATCTTAGCATAAAACATTATACTCGAACATCAACAATTATAGTCAGTTAACTAGGCCAATCTTGTAATCGGTTAACACTCGGCTATCAGCCTTATCATCAGACAAGCATTCGTCCTTCGACCATCCATCAAGAAACCATGGCTAATAAGACTTCATAGAAACTAAGTGACAGTATTTATGTACAGTAAGTCCTAGACAACGAATTCCAATCCTTTCAGGATCTTAAATGGGCCATGTACCTCTGACTTTGCTTAGTGTTATATGTAGCTCGATTTTTACCTTTATAAGTGACTGTATTTAGGTACAATAAGTCCCAGACAGCGAATTCTAGCTCTTCCCTCCGCTTGTCCTTATAGATTTTCTGTTTATCTTGTGATTTTTTCATCTTATCCTTACGAACTCTTGAACAAAGTCCTGAGCATAGATATTGCACTCACCAACTTGGGTCTAACATACTAGCATTCTGCATGGTCGACCATACAAGGCTTCATATGGGGATATCCCAATACTCGATCGATAACTTTTGTTGTAGGAAAATTCAGCCAAGTGCATATACTTTTCCGAGTTGCAGCCAGCACATACGATCTCGCTAGGTCCTCAAGTGTCCTAATCATTCTCTTGGACTATCCATCTGTCTGCGGTTAGTAAGTTGTACTCATCAGAACCCTTGTTCAAAATTTTTCCTGAAGCTCTTTCCAGAACTGTGAGTAAGTCTTCAAGTCATAGTGAGACACTATACGTGCCAGTTCTCCATGAAACTGAAAAATCTCCAGAACATAATTTTCGTCGACACTTTGGAGTTTTCATTTATGTTCACCGCAAGGAAGTGCACTCACTTAGTTAGTTTGTCCATTATAACCCAAATTTCACACTTCTTGTCGCACATAGGACGTCCAATCCCAAAATATATAGTTGTCATGTACCATTTCCACATTGGAATAAGTAAGATTTGTGATAGTCCACTTGGAACTTGATGCTTTGCCTTGAGCAGTTAACAAGTCAGACACCCAATGGCCCATGCAGCCACATTTCTCTTCATTCCAACCCAGTGATAACACCTCTTCATATCGCGGTACATCTTGGTTACCTTATATCTATCGAGAACTTGGACTAGTGTGCTTCCTTGAGAATTACTTCTCAAAGTTTATTAACATTTGGAACTCACACTCGTCTATTCACCAGAATTTCCCTATTGCTCGAAATATGACATTCTGTCTTATCATTCTTACCAACCTTGATGAGGTCTTTATCCTCTTCATGAGCTACTTGAACCCTTGTAAGGAAGTCTGTTTGATCCACTTTTGCTAAGACAAATGGCTCCAGATTATCCTATATAGCAACTATTCATAAAGTCCTAACCATTTCGACTAGCCCTTCCACATCTTTCTCAAAAACCACAATTTCACTCCTTTTCTCAAGGCATTAACAACAACATTAGCCTTGCCAGATCATAATCAGAAAAAGTTACATCCATCTCCTTTACCTTAAGTTCAATTTAGGCTGAGTGAAGATGTACTTTAGACTATTGTCATCCGTGTAGACTTACTCTTTCTCACCATAAAGATAAGATCGCCAAATTTTTATGATGAACACTAGTGTCGCCAACTCCAAGTCATTTGTAGGATAAATTCCAAGTCATTTGTAGTGATGCAACTCCAAGTCATTTGTAGGATAATTTCCTTCATGTTTCCTTAGCTGCCTCAAAGCATAAGTAATGACCTTGCCTTGTTGCATCACTAGACAAAAGATGTGTCAATTGGTCAGTCCAAAGCCGATTTGGACTCTCCACATTGGACCATTAATTTTTTGGGCTATAATTGGTAGGTACCGAATGGACGATGGTCAAAAAATTGTCCAAGACCAATAAAGACCATGTTCAAATGGGCAGGCTCATGGACGCCCAATAAAATTTATAGGTAACATTTTTATTTATAAATTTATAATCCATTTATCAATATTCAATTATATTTAATTTTAATTTATCATGTTCAAATTATTCACAATGATTTTCCAACAAAACCATGATTTTTCTGCCGAAACCACAAAATTTTCACCAAAACCGCGATTTTCCCACCAAAACTGTAATTTTTCAACAAAAACCGTGATTTCCAACAAAATGTGATTTTTCGCTATGACCGAGAGTTTCTCACAAACCTTGATTTTCCCATAAAAAAACCACGATTTTTCCACAAACACCACAATTTCTGCCAAAACCGCCATTTTTCTGCATAATTGTGATTTTCCGATAAAACCTTGATTTTCTCACAAAACGTGATTTTTAGGTCAAAATCGCCGTTTTCCAATAATACAATAAATTTCCTGTAAAACCGTAATTTTCTTGCCAAACTCGCGATTTAACCGCGATTTTCCGTAAACTAAAGTAACCCTAAGTTTTTAATATTATGGACAGCCAAGGTCCATTTGGTCTTGACCAATTTGTCCCCGGGCGAAATTTGTCCTCAACCCAATTGGACCATATGTTTTGTGGTCTTGTCAACAGACCACCCATAATAGTTTCGACTGGTCATGTCCATGGACGGCTCAACCAATTGACAACTATACTAGACAACCTAGTCACACTCTGGATACATCATTTTACAACGTGTAAGGTATATTCAGTTTACGCAACTCCAGGACTGGTGTGCTTTTAAGCATCTCCTTCAGCTTAATGAAACATTTATCACTTACCTCGAACAAGATGAACCAAACATCTTTCAAAGTAAGTGGAGTCATTGGATGAGCCATGTTCTCAAGTACCTTCACAAACGCCGATAGTATCTTGCTAGTCCAATGAAACTCCTTATTTTTGAAGCATTCTATTGTCTCGGTCATTATGCTATGGCCTCAATCTTTTTAAGGTCAACATATACTCCTTTATCCGAGACAACATGGCCTAGGAATCCAATTTTCCTTTATCAAATCTTGCACTTTCTCAGCTTAGCAAACAATTTTTGTTCCCGCAGTCTACTTATCATAGTTCTCAGATGGTCCTTGTGCTCTTCCCAAGTCTTCGAGTTGAACAGGTTTTCATCTATGAAGATGATTATGAACTCAGTCAGAAAGTCTTTGAAAATGTTGTGCATAAGCTTCATGAACACAACTGGAGCATTTGGTCAATTAGAAAGGCATCACTATAAATTAAAAGAGCCCATACCTTATTCGGAAAGACTTTTCTCGAGTATCCAGTTCTGCTAACCTGATAGTAGCTAGAGGCTAAATCGATCTTTGAGAACCAAGTAGCACCCCTAACTTGGTCCAACAACTCATCTATCAAAGGATAAGGGTACTTGTTTGTCACAACAACTATGGTATTGCCTCAATAATCAATGCATAGTCTGAAAGTCTAGCCCTTCTTCTTTATGAATAAGGTTGGTGCACCCCAAGGTGAATTGTTTGGCCTAATGAATCCTTTTTCCAATAGCTCACTCTGTTGCTTTTTCAGTTCGTCCATCTCCGTTGGTGCCATCCAGTAAGTTTCCTTAGAGATAAAAGTTGTTCGAGGCTCCAACTCAATAGCGAATGAGTATGATCCTTATGGTGGTAATCCAATTAGTGCTTGGAATACTTCCTTAAACTCATTTACTACCAAAATCTCCTTCACGTCACCATTAAGTACCACTTATGTAGTTGTCATTGTGGCCAAGTCTGATTCACAACCTTTCTAAATCATTTGTTCATCTTTCATTGACGGGATCACCTAGCTCCCAATTGTTGGCCTTATTCCTTGGCAACTCAGGATCCATTCTGCAGTCTCAACCATCATAGTTCGCCAATCTATTCCAAGTATCAGATAATAGGTCACCACTGAAAAATCACTAACTATGCCGACATGTTCTTTTTGCAGATAAGATCTGAGACATAGCATATAACAGCATAAGTTAACATGGCCAATCCACAAGCTACCTTAATCAATCTGAAATGTTCACCAAGCTCCTTCTCGAAGCTACCTGCTTCAACCATATCCGAGCTAATACAACAATCATAAGCCTTGGAGTCAAACATTACATGGGTTGCCACACTACCCATGTTTAAGGTCCCTACACATTTACCCATAGTGCTAAGAACCTACCCAAACACCATGCAACTATTTCATCCAAAAAGTCTAATGTGTTAGGATATTCGGAACTCACCAGTGATTGGTCGTGAAGTGTTTGGGTCGTTGATTCCTTGTCCCATTGAGTACACTCAAGGCATGATTGCTTGTGTTTTTGGCGGTTATGGTAGTCAATCATTTGCCAATTTCCCAGATTGTCAAGTGTTAAGACATTGTGCTTTACAGTAGCTAGCTTCCCCATAACTGTGGAACGTCTGTCTCAAAATTGCCTCCCTAATACCTAACTCTCTTATCCTCTCCTCTTATGAAGAGTAACAAACCTTATGGTTCATGTTGCTTCAGTGAAGACATGCTTCAGTTTCTGCTCGACACATGCCCAAATGCATCTTCCCACAAATTGGACATGCATTGCATCCTCCAGTTGGGTTACTAGAACAAGTGATATGCTGAAACTTCCTCTTAAACCATGCTCTAATCCCATACTATTTATTTGGTATTGACAATGTCTATGTTTTAGCTTCATCATTTATCCCACTTTCCAACAAAGTTGTCTTCTCCATCTGAGTAATAATTCTAATTTAAACAGTGTTGTAGAGGCCAGTTCTCATCCCACACATAAACCAACGAACTTGAACCTTCTCATCCACATGTTCCTTCCCCGTATAACCTTAAGACTATTAAACTTAAACTCATACTCCCTTACAAACATGTTACCTTGTTGTAAATCCAGGAAGGGCCCATTCAGTTTGTCAAACACTTCTGGAGGAAAGTATTTGGACATGAATAGCTCACTGAATGTTTCTCAAGTCCTTGTTTTGCGTTTTGCCTGACATAACTTCCCACCAAGTTTGAGCATCACCTTTCAAGTAGTAGACTCTTATATCCTTCTTTTAATTCTTTGGGCATTGAATAAAGTTAGAGTTTCTTTCCAAACAGCTCCTCCACTTACCTACCTTGACTAGATCAGAACCACCAGAGAAGATCATCTTTCTCAGTCGTTCATATGGTCCATCACCTTCATGTAAGACTAAAAAACCTTGGTCCTTGGAGCTTCTCAACATTAACCACCACTAATTCATTGGAAACTTGCAGTGCAACAGATAGAGGTGTCATTGGTTCTTGTGCAACAACTAGCATCATTTTCGACTTTTGAGCAAGCATCATCAAAACAACCAGTAATCTCATATGATTAGCATTAGGCACATATCCACCAACAACTCTCATAGTTCTTGCAATCTGAGCCACAAAAAAATTAAATTGCGCCTAAGTCATTGCTGGATCAATTATAGTCCCATTCTCAATAACAATACATGTTGGGTTCTCCTCATACTGAATCTCCAATTATTAACCCAATGTTCGAGTTTGGTCGACTCAGGAAGTCCCTTCACTTTTATTCACAATGGTTTGCTTCTTGTTCTTACCAGTCTTAGCCATATACACAGTTCAAAAAGTTAACTATGTTAGTTCCACTCAAACTTGCTTCCATACAGAAACCTTTGCTTGGAAGGATGGTTTTTTTCTTCTCGTTACCCACTATGCCAAGACTCTGTCCTATAGTCGACCACACTTATGTGTACATAATTTTATGCATATTTTGATGCATTTTAGCTTAGTTTCATCCATTTTTAGGTTATAAATATTGTATATAAGTCTTAGAATGCATTAGTTTGAGTCTAGAGTCTAGTTTAGGAACATATTGCATTTGCATACCATTTTCTTTGCATTTGTAGGTGCAACATGGAGATGGATTCATGGAGGCTCTAGAGGTGAATCTAAGGTGGAATTGGAGCTAAAAACAATGGACAAAAGGAGATAAATAATATGGAGGAAGTTGGGAGCAAACAAGGCATCAAAGAGGAGTAAGAAGCCATAAGAAACTGCCAAGGGGACCAGGCATCGACCCAGAGGTTGATGCTGGATCACCTTGGGTCGATGCTGCTTCACCTTGGTAACTTGCTGCCCAACTCAACGCAGCACCAACCCAGGGATCGATGCCAGGTGACCTTAGGTCAAAGACCCATTTCTTGTCTTTGGATTTCCATGACTTTTAGTGAGTAGATTCATCTTGGATCTTGAGATATGATAGGCTAGGATTAGATCTAAGGTTGTAATGGATGTTTATGCTAGATCTTGGCATAGATTCTTACTAGATCTAGTTTACTTCTTTAAAGTTCATTACTTGCTCAAAGACGCTTAGAAAATGTTCGAAGAAATGCTTGTGAGAACTAGATCTATGTTTTTCACCTTGAGCTATGAGAGTAGTTTGCCCAAAGGGACACCAAGGTGTTAAATGGCTAAAAGAGCTTGAGAATCACTATCACATACATGTTTAGATAGGCAACAAACGAGAGTTGAGCCTTGTAATGTGTATAGGTGAATAAATCTCCGTCACGAGAGTGGGTTGATCGATTATAGAGGGATCCTTGGTCTAGGAATAGCTTTGATCCTCTAATAAAGCCTTACCCAAGTCCATTACATCTTTAGACTGAACTTGAACCCATAACCATTGTCTCAAGATCCTATCTTTTTATTCATTTATCCAAGTTTACTCTTTTCTTGTTTTACTTTTATGCTAGTTTGTTTATTGCTTTCTTTTATGCATATTCACTATGGTTGACTTTGATTTCCATTA
Organism: Anastatica hierochuntica; assembly: GCA_900406275.1. Lineage (NCBI taxonomy): Eukaryota > Viridiplantae > Streptophyta > Magnoliopsida > Brassicales > Brassicaceae > Anastatica > Anastatica hierochuntica. The sequence continues at coordinate 9,276 of OVAN01016203.1, forward strand.
GGTTCAGTAGAGAACTATGACAATCTCTTACTAGATCGCCCCCTAGACTACAACCTTTAGTGCAATCTCCTTGTTTAGGTTTTATTAGTATAAGCCTCTAAATCCATGGACGACCCTAAAGTACTACGATTGACCCTGTTCTCTTACGGGATTGAAAGTAGGGCGATAGGTTTATAAATAGTAAACTCGACCCACGTAGAGTTTTGGCGCCGTTGCCGGGGATTTAGGCTTTAGCTAGGATCTTCAAAGAGATTTCAAGAATTCAAGGACTAGGATTTATCTTTTGCTTATATTATCTAATTTTCTTAGTTTCTTTTATTGATTTTCTTTGATTTGTGGAGGTACATGATAACAAGATCAAGAAGTGAGCCAACTACAAGACTTCTTGAAATTGACCTGGAAATTATTGAAAGGCAACACTCAAAACAAAGAAAAGCTATAGAGAGACAAGCCCATCTAAGAAGGTTGGGTATGAATCAAGAGGTTGAACAAGAGAATCCTCAACCTATGGATAACCCTCAACAAGAACGAATTCCCCCTCTTAAACAAGGGAATTCCGTGGGTCAAGGAGACCAAGGAACCCGTCCATTCCATCTTCCAAGAGAAGAATCAAGGATTGGAGAAGGTGATGAGCCATTTACTAATGGTGAAAGGATGGGTATAAGACCCCCACCAATTCGAAACAACAATTTCGAGATCAAGTCGAGCTTGATCAATATGGTGCAAAACGCTAGATTCTTTGGTCTTGCGTTGGAAAACCCCCTTGAGCACTTGGACAACTTTGAAAGGTTGACCGGAACGGTAAAAATCAATGGAGTGCCGGAGGACATCATCAAGTTGACTTTGTTTCCATTCTCTTTAGGAGACAAAACATCTCAATGGGAGAAAGTAGTTGTGACCTCTTCTATCACAACATCGAACGAGTGTAAGAGGAGATTCTTGGCTAAGTTCTTCTCGCCCCAAAGGACGACAATGATTAGGAATGAGATCTCTACCTTTAAGCAAGGAGGAATGTAATCGCTTTATGAAGCTTGGGAGTGCTTGAACGGATATATAAGGAGTTGTCCTCACCACGGTATAAAAAAGGGAAACATTCTTCAAATTTTCCATAGAGGTATCCAAGAGAAGAACCGATTGGCTTTGAACACCGCCTCCATGAGAAGTTTTTCAAGTCATTTCGCCGATCAAGGAGAGAAGCTGATAGACAACCTTGCCCAAAGCGACAATTTCGATGGGGAAGACTATGATAGAACGGTGAGGAGCACCGAATCTAAGGAGGACAAGATCGAGGAGCTAAGTGATAAAGTTGATAGGCTAATTCAACAAACAAGAAGAAGTGTTCACTTTGCGGAAACCAAAGTCAAAGGACAAGAGGTTGAGAATCAAGAGGAAGTGAGCTACATACAAGGAGGGTACTGCCCAAAGCCCTTCAACCAAGGTGTGGGAACCGAAATTCTCACTGTCAATGATATGTGGTTCACGGAT
>OVAN01016204.1:0-10759 GCA_900406275.1 Anastatica hierochuntica
AGAATCAGGGTTACCGCAGTCAATGTGGGGGGAAGCTCTGCTTACTACGAAGTGTATACTCAACAAAATTCCAAATAAGAAAAATAGCACTACGCCTTATGAACTTTGGAAAGGTATGGTACCAACGTATAAACACCTCAAAGTGTGGGGGTGCCTTGCAAAGGTTGTTGTACCACCTCCCAAAAAGGTCAGTATTGGTCCTAAAACCGTTGACTGTATTTTCATTGGCTATGCACACAATAGCAATGCTTATAGATTTCTGGTTCATAAATCAGATATACCCGATATTCATGTCAATACAGTCATGGAATCACGGAATGCCTCTTTCTTAGAAAATATTTTCCCATGTAAGGAAAAACAACGCCCAAAAAGGACTCAGGAACAAAGAGAAGCGGATTCCGCAGCAAATGAGGCAAGCATCTCTGGAACTTCTCCACAAGATGAAGAAGTAGAAGTTGAACCGCGAAGGAGCAAACGAGCTCGCAAGGAGAAAACCTTTGGTGCTGACTTCATCATGATGGTTTTCCTCGCTGAGGACAAACCAAAAACCTACAAAGAAGCCATGTCTATACCAGACGCACCTCACTGGAAAGAAGCTGTAAATAGTGAAATCGACTCTATATTACAAAACAATACCTATGAAATAGTCAATTTACCCGAAGGGTCTAAAGCACTAGGGTGTAAATGGATTTTCAAAACGAAAATAAAACCAGATAACACCATAGACAAATATAAGGCTAGGCTTGTCGTACAAGGATTCAGACAAAAAGAAGGTCTGGATTTCTTTGACACTTACTCTCCTGTAACGCGAATAACATCCATTAGAATATTGGTTGCTATCGCAGCGTTAAGAGGCCTAGAAATCCATCAAATGGATGTAAAAACAGCATTCTTAAATGGAGATTTAGAAGAAGAAATCTATATGACACAACCAGAAGGTTTTGTCATTCCAGGACAAGAACACAAAGTGTGTCGACTTGTGAAATCGTTATACAGACTTAAACAAGCTCCGAAACAATGGCATGAAAAATTTGATAATTTAATGATGTCAAATGGGTTTACTATAAACGAATGTGATAAATGTATATACATCAAAACCACTCCNGGTTTATATGTTGATGACATTGTCATTATTGCTAACAATAAAGACATGCTTAATCAAAAAAAGAACCTTCTTAGTCAATCTTTCGACATGAAAGATATGGGTTTAGCCGATGTTATTCTTGGAATTAAAATTCACCGACACGCCGAAGGAATCATCTTATCACAATCGCATTACGCTGAAAAGATACTTAATAAATTCGAAAATTATTCAAGTAAAACAGCAAAAACTCCGGTAGACCCTCATATTCACCTGACCAAAAACTCAGGAGACACAGTAGAACAGGTGGAATATGCTCGCATCATCGAGAGTCTGATGTACTTAACAAATAGTACTAGACCCGACCTGGCGCACGCAGTTAATATACTAAGTCGCTACACTAGTAATCCAAGACATAAACATTGGAAAGCTATAACTAGAGTATTAGATTACCTACGTTATACAAAAAACTACGAATTACACTATGGTAAAGAACCAGGAATCTTGGAAGGATACAGTGATGCTAATTGGATAGAAGACTCCAAAAATTCAAAATCCACAAGTGGATATATCTTTACTATAGCTGGTGCCGCAATGTCCTGGAAATCTTCCAAACAAACAGTCGTAGCCAAATCAACCATGGAATCAGAGTTCATAGCTCTTGATAAGGCTGCTCAAGAAGCAGAATGGCTTCGAAATTTCTTGGAAGACATCCCACTGTGGGAGAAACCAGTGCCAGCTTTACGTGTACACTGTGATAGTCAATCAACTATCTCGAGGGCACGAAAAACAATCTATAATGGCAAATCTCGTCACATAAGACGAGACATAAGACAGTCTAAAACTTGATATCTACAGGAGTACTCACAATAGATTATGTCAAATCTGCCGACAACCTAGCTGATCCATTCACTAAAGGTTTGGCAAGAGATCAAGTAGAAAAATCATCAAGAGGAATGGGTTTAAAAGCCTATGACTAAAGATGAGGTTTGATGGTATCCCTACCTAAGTGACTGGAGATCCCAAGAAATAGGTTCAAGGGGACAACAACTTCAAACTAAATCTGACAAAACACTGTGAGACTGTGTTCTCTTCCCAGTTCCCAACTTCGATAAGTTTGATGATCAAATAGTGTAATCCTGTTCGTAATAAGGTTAAGCATTCAGCTTTTAATGATTTCATAACTTTAAGAGATGAGTATTACAGGATACTTTTGCAAAAGTTACTGGCAAATCACCTAAATGAGTGTGAATAAGGCCGATTCTAGGAGAGAAAAGAAAGGCGATCTCTCCAATTTCACTCATGATACCAGGTTTGTTCAGGGCCAAAATGAACACAATATAGAATTTAATTATGCGAGAAAATGAAACTGCGTTATACATATTGCCTAGATTTACATATAAATCCGGGGGGTTCAAGACATCGCGTTCACCCACTGGCCGAGTAAATCCGATATGTATTAATTATGATTGGTTCAAGGCTGTAACATGCTACCAAATCAAATGTAGTGATTTTTCGCTATGCTCTCGAAAAGTCCTTATGTCTAGCTTCTAAGGGAATCTAGTCAATTTAGTCATTAGAGTCCTCATACGTCTAGAGTTATTTCTATTCATGTGGGGGATTGTTGGAACTTAAATTTTGACAAGTGATTTTCGTCACTTTTTCGGCGAGTTTTCCGGCAAGGTCATTGCCCGGAATCACCGGATTATGATTGCATTGGAAAGGTTATAGTTTGGACTATAACTTTGAATGCTTAAATGTCAAAATTGAAGTAGAATTGAATGAGAAATGAGAGGTCAAAGTGGGTTGCTAATTAGCAAATACACATGTCTCCCACATTGATAGTGAGGAGTGAGTTTGAGGGGTATATATATATAAAAATGATCATTCCAAGTTTTAACTTACAAGGGCATGGAGAGGAGGTGGACCACATGCGCGCGCGCGCTCGGCTCGGCTCGGCCAGCCGGCGGCGCGCGTGTGTGTGTGCGCAGGCGCGCGCGCGTACAGGCTCAGTCTATTCCTTTTGGGCCTACTATATTCTGGCCCATTTAGTCTATTCTTTTAGGGCCTGTTTTATTTTGGCCCATTAACTGTAAAAGCCTGTTCGCGAACAGTTGTGTCTTCTCCAGAAGACGCATCAGTTCGTACTTACCTCTTCGGCTCCTATATAAGCAGACCATCTTTCATCATTACGATATAACCGGTTTTCGTAACAGAAACACCAACATATCTTCCTTCTCTTCTCTGTCTCGAGAGTTTACGCGTGTCTAAGTTCGTCAGGCTTCGTTCAAGAGTAAAGCTTAACGAAAACGTTCAACGGTTGTATCCTGGGATCCTAAATCGCGGTAAGCCGTCTTACTACGGGCGATTTTAAGGATTAAGGAAAGAGTTTTTTAATTCGACTTCGTTTATTTCTCTCTGTGTTAACGTCTTACAAATCGTTTTTACTCTGTCCGGTTTTACGTTCCTACAAATCCTCCCCTCTCTCTAGCTCGCAAAACTGATACTTGAGAGAGATGGCACGCAAGTGTAATTTGTTGAGTGTTATAGGGGAATTATTACCCTCTTCCATGATCCTATCATTGTCTATACCGGCGAAGGTGTTCCGGAGGTAGCATTGTTCACATTTGGGGTTGGGGACTCCTACTACCACGCCGGAAACAAAGAGTTTCTTCTAAGCACAAAAAGAACTCCACCACAAACTATGTGGCCGTGTGGAAAATCACGCGACTTCCCAATCGGCCATATCATCCCGGATTTTATCGGTCTGCTCTTATCATGACAAGATAATATTAGTACTCATACGACAAAATTTCTATAAATTAGTACCGTTGGGATGAATAAATTTTATTAATTTATAGATGTATTAATTTATAAAAAGATTATTTCGATTGAAATATAAGTTTATATTGATTTATCGAAATATTAATTTATAAAGATTATACTATATATATATGTATATATATATATGCTCTTGTGTTCATGTTCTCTAGTGATAGTTGGACTTGAGATAAAGTTTAAACTCTTGTTCCCCTAGGTACTATCCGTTGGTTGCGTTGCAGGGTCCTTGTAAAGCAAATTGATCTACGTTCCTTATATTTGATGTCGAATTCCCTTAAAATGCATATGTAACAAGATTTTTTTCTATTAGACTCATGAGATTAGCAAGGCCGACCCGTAATATTTAAAGGTCGCAAGCTCAAAAATTTTTGAGCTGGTGAAATTATAAAAAATAATATATAAGTAAAACTCCATCAAATGTAAGTCAAACCAAAGATCTCTAAGACAATTCACAAGACATGGGTGGAGGCTACCTGTTGTAAGATCACGCCAAGCTCTTCAATGGCAGCTTCAGTTAACAAATATCTCTCTCCAAACGTCTTCAGATTTGGATGACTACTACCTGTGGAAGACTGATAATGAAGAGGCAGATAGTTTCTCATCAAATCGGACCTGGGAACAGCCAAGAGAGAGGGCAGAGATTAAAAGCTGGGCGAGATCAGTATGGTTTAAAAGGGCGACGCAAAAACATGCTTTCTGTATGTGGACTGCTCAGCTTGATCACCTTCCAACAAGGGCTCGCCTAGCATCATGGGGTCTCCAGGTTCCTGCTGTCTACTGCTTCTACTCGATACACAAAGAAACCAGAGACCACCTACTACTCCTCAGGTGCAGGTTCAGTGAGAGGATTTGGAATCTGGTTCAAAGGAGACTAAGACTCAGACAATGTTTATTTCTCACTTGGGATGCTCTTATAGCATGGACAAGAGTCTCCTCATCGCTAGCGCCATCAACACTCCGAAAGGTTGCAGCTCAGTCGGTGATCTACCATCTCTAGAAACAGAGAAACAATGTTATGCATAATCATGATTTCATCCCTCACAACATTATCTTCATAACAATTGACGGAAAAGTCAAGAACACCATCTTGGCAAGGTGTGACAGGAAGAATTTCACAAATCTATTGGGCTTTTGGCTTTACTAAAACCCCTTGTTATTAGCATCTAATTATGTTGTTGGGCCTTGTTTTTTTTTGGACAAGGCAAAACATAGTATAGACTCACATTTTTTTGTAACCCTCTTTCATTTCATAAATGATAATTACATTCATATCAAAAAAATTCACATGGCATTTACCAGCTAATCTACTGTAACTATACTATCAAAAGAAAGTCGAAAATTATATATAAGAAACATAGCCGCTAGCCCAAGCTTGGCCAACTTGGACTCAAGGACGGCCCTGGAGATTAGCGAAGCATGCTTAATTTAACTTGTTTGTTTTTGAGTCAAGTTCAAGTCGTAAACTCCTAATATGATATAGATTGGAAACACTCAAAATAACTAGCCATGTTGATTTATAGATGACTTCATATCCATTCCCGATGGGATTCCACCTGCGTTTAAATCGCGCGTTAGTCTTTCACGAAGAGGTAGCTTCGTCATAGCCTGTCGCTGCTGCTTTTATTCGTGGAGCTCTAACAGAATATGTAATTCGGCTTCAACTATATAAAAAAGCAAATTTGGCTAAAATAGATAGACTTTAGTTTATTTTAAAAGTGTAAAGCTTGGGAGGTAACATGAATTTTAAAATGTCTTTCACAATTCATAGTTATTAGAATAGTGATTTTAATATATATATATATATATATATATATAAAATACCATTATTAGAAACATCTTAGGTAACCTATTTTACATACAAATATTCAAATAGTTTTAGTTGGAATTGCAGAGAATTCCTCAAAATCTTCTAAAAATTCATTTAAAATGAGAGACCCTTCAAAGCTAGATTTAATACATATTTTAATAACAAAAGCTTTAATTACTTTTAAAGGGTTAAAAATAAAGGTTTTTTTTTGTTAAGAGTTTAAAAAACAAACAGTAAAAGTTGATTTTATTAATCTCTCCAATGCATATCCACATGACACTGAATCAACAAGTGGACAAATTCAAAAGTATGAAATCAAATTGGACCGACGACTATATAAAGAAATCACTATTTCATGATATACATAGGTACGGAAGATTATTTGAACTTCACTAAGAACAATCCTAACGCAGACGTTTTTACTCAACAAGCCTTTAACAAATTAAAGAACGATATATTATTCTTTCTATACTTTATGTTAAATTTTGGCCTATGCTATGTTAATAACCACCTTTATATCTTCACAGTTGTTATACTATTTGGGGCTTCGCGGTTCAACTACTAGCGCCAGTGGGTTGCTTACCGATCTTGTGACAAGATTACAAAACCGGAAACGACAAATGTTACGAGCCACACAATGATTTGGCCAAACAACATAACGAAAAGATTGGTCCCATGTCAAGGTATAGAGACGAAACCATCGATGCTCTGTTTTCGTCACTTACCTCTGTTTTCACACAACAATGATCAAAGATAGCTTGCTAGTTTTAGTCAAGATCAAGTGTTCTATTACGACAAAATCTCACACGATTTCAAGAAAGAAAAGTAATGATAAGAACTGTTCTTCTTATTGATTTAGAAAACTTTCACAAAAACTAAATCTCTCTCTTGAATCTCGTAGACATCTCCTAAAGATTATATTTATAGGTTTTAGACAACTCCTAAACCTATTACAAAAAGGAAATTCTATATTTCTCTAAATAAACTACCCTATATCTAAAGACAATTTTCCTTATAGAATGCATAGAGTTTATAAGATTTAGAACATAGCTCGGTTCTTAAGTTTATTACTTCTATTGATTGTTCATCTAATTTACTTAGCCCCGATCCATTGATCTTTGTGTATGCTACACATCTGAAGACTCTTAAGTGCTCAATGTTAGGCTTCTTTGACGTATAACATTCATATGGGGTTTGATCAACTAATGCTTTTGTTGGTACCCGATTTATGATATACGTCGCATGTCGAACCGCTTCTCCCCATAGGTGATTTGGAACTCTCATGCATTTGAGCAAGCTCCGCGTCATATCCATTAGCGTTCAATTCATTCTTTCTACTACGCTGTTTTGCTGAGGCGTGTATGGTGTCATTAATTGTCGATTTATTCCATTATCCATACAGAATTTACTAAACTTTAAGAAAGTAAATTCTCCTCCCTATCAGTACGAAGAGTCTTGACTGTCTTCGTCGATTGTGTCTCTACATAGACTTTAAAGTTCTTAAAGCATTCGTATGCTTCGCTCTTCTCTTTTAATAACAACGGCCACATGTATCTTGAATAGTCGTCTATCAAGACAAATACATATCAGAGTATTTTTTTTAAAATACCACAAACACTGCAAATAAATTTTGATGGTTAAATTTTTGAGTTTTGAGTTTATTATATTGATGGTTTAAAATCAGAGTCACATTAAAACAACTGAATATATTGTTCAAATATACTTCTGCTACATATACGTATGCATTGCTAAAATTCAATATAAACACTATTCAAAAAACGTCGATATGTTCATGATGATTTTCATACTTAAATTATAGTCCAAAATAAGTAGCAATTTATATGAAAGTATTACTAAATTTTCTTTTTCTTAAAATAATCATTATAAAAATAATTTGTTAGTTCACAAAAAATAAGTTCGAAGATATAAATTGATCATATATAATAGTTTAGATACTTTTAACTCGCGTATTACGCGAGCATATTACCTAGTTCCAATATATTTATACATTTTATGTGGTCTGAAATTGTTTCCCAAAATATTAGTAGTTAAAAGAATTCTAATATTTTAACAAAAAATCTAATAATAACATGTTTATATCATCTTTTAAAGACATGTCATATTTTTTCAAGAGACATATCATCTTTTAAAGTGGACATGTCATCATTTTTTTTGTAAAAATGAATGTGGTGCTGACAAATCAGTTTTTTTTAACTAAAGTGACTTCTCAAATAATAGTACGAGGATTTGTGAAGTTTTATCATTATTATAGTAACTTTTATTATTGTCAAGGACTATAATGCAAATGAATAAACTTTTAAAGATTTTTTTGAGGATTTATGGTTGGAGCATTGAACCCTCAAATCCTCATGTTCAGATTTTGCTCCCCTTAAAATAAGGTGTATCGTTGGATGACTTGAGATCTTTTGTTTTTGTTTTTGCAAGCCTACTACTATGTATAATGATTTTTCTTTTTGAAGTCCCAATTTAATATAACTTAGAACATATTTTGATCAAACAACATCTAAGGACATCATGTTGGAGAGATGATCCACATCCGAAAAATAAGAAGGAAATTGAGAATGTATAAGTATTATGGACCAATCTATTTATTGTCAATTAGTTTTGAGTTGGAAATGTATGAAACTTACATTAGTATTAGAGACAACCCACATTTTGGTCCCACTACTCTGGTCCATAAGTAGTCTGATCACCTCACTAATTGATGACTCAAAAAAATTCAATTCTATAACAGAGAGCAATCTACTCATTGCTAACCGGTGGAAACTCGCGAAACTTAACATATCATCATCTTGATTTTTGTTTGACGACAACATCGACAAGAAATTTTAGATATCCTTAGTCACGTTCACATTAAAACCGACGTTATGTCATTAACAATAGTAGATAAAGAAGTGCCAAAGAAAAGACTTTTGACCTTGCTTATTTCATCCTCTTCACACAATCTAATCATATAGTCTATACCACAAAGAGCCTGATTCACCAAATTGGTTAAGCCCAAATGCTGCTATGGCAAAGATAATACAAACATTGGACCGAGCTTGAAGGTCCAGAACGAGTAAAATAATTCGATGGACAAATGGGACCTTCAAATAATTACTACTTTACTAATTGCATATCTTTTGTCGACGTATGTGAGTCATGAGTATTATATAATTGAAAGCCGTGCGTGTTTTGTTTTGTAGCTATAAGCCTCTAGCATTGAAGTTGAGTGCTTAGTGCAAAATAATTAAAGTTAAAAGTTGATAGGTTTTTCCTTTTTTGATACTAGATGGTAAAGTTGGTGGTTGTCACATAACAATCATATAAACAAGGTGAAGGAAGATTTTGTTTATTTTTTTTGTTAAAACAAGGTGAAGGAAGTTGTCATAACAAACGACAAAAGCAGTTGCATTAATTGTAAAATGTAACACAAAAAATTAGAATCACCACTTTTAAAATAATTTATATAAATTATACAAATTCGTTAGCATCAATAGATACAATACATTTAATTTCTTGTAGTGTGTGTGTCGTAATTCACGAGTATATATCTCAAGATAGTTGTCATTTGTCAAGATTTTTAAAAATTGACTAGATTTTGATCCGCGAGATTTTTTTTTTTGTATAATGTAGTACAAAAAGAAAGTTAAAGATTTTAAATAAAGTATAATAAAAAACAAATAGTTTTATTATTGAAACGTATTAACGATATGGATTGTAGATTCGATTTCAAAATGAAAACGAGTTTCTCGTACCATATATTTATATCATACGCGGAGCAGTGATACAATTATAAAGTCAATTTATATATATTATCGTTGTCGATTTTTTTACTATTTGATTAATAAAAAATAATAATTTTTTTACCGTACTTTAAAAAGTTCGTAATAATTGAGAAGTCTTGCACGTTGGTATGAATCCTGACAATAATCCATATGTCTAAATTACTGTATAATTTTAATACAATATCTGGTTCTTTGAGTTTAAACTCGTAATCAATATATCTAGATTACTGGAATATTAATCCAATTATCGCAAAAAGTACAACAAATCAACCAATATCTTTTGTCATAAAAAGTAATTATATTCTGTTAAGTCAATAGTTACTTGAAAAAGAGGCTGGAGAGTTAATTTTGGAACTTCAAAATCAGGATATATGATATATATTGTTAGACAATATTATTTAAACGAACTCGTTATCTTTGTTTAAATATGTTATCATTCAAAAATAGAATCTGAATTAAATTTGTTATATATATAAAGATTTACAGAAATATTTATTCGTTATCATAAAAAGAATATCATCAATCAATCAATTTTTTTAAAACATAATTTTAAAAGAGTGCATATCGCACTTAAACAAAAATTGTTGTGCTTCTGTTTTAGTAGTATAGATTTATGGTTGAGTCTCCAACGACTACTCTTATCTTCTGAAGAAGTACGTGAGTCACGAGTGTTACGACGACGACTAGTGTTGTGTGTTGCTGCTAAAATGGACAAAATGTTTAAAAGTAATGTTCCATATTAAAAATTAAAAGTTAGTATAGATTCCCAATAATATAAAGGATTTCTTTTCTTTTTGTTGACGGCTAAAAATTAAATGATTTCTTTTCAATTACTGATTTCAAATTAAAAGTTTATTAAATTTAACATGATATATTAGATTAAAGTTATCGTACTCATTCCAATATTTCTGATCTAAATTAGGTTCCAAATATCTGTGTAACCCAAAATAGCAATCGGTCAATGTCCATAACATTTTTGGTATTTGAGTTGTCTAAATAGCAAAAAGAAATAAAATTTAGAACATAAAAAAAATGAATAACATGAAATACTAACGAATATCTACTATTAAATTCGATCAAAAAACAATATGACAAACTTCGGTTCTCAAAGCGTCACTGTTACCGAACCATTTCTGTTTGGTACTTTTGAATGTTACTTTCCAATGACAATTATAACTTGTCGTGATTCACGTTAGGAATGTCCTGAAATCATTTGTACTTTGCTCTAAATAAAGTTGTAGT
>OVAN01016205.1:0-10759 GCA_900406275.1 Anastatica hierochuntica
ATGTATGTATTTTTCCAAAGGGGTATTTATGCAGGACATATATGGAACAACTTGGAGAAAAAACACGAACCTGATATTAAATCGATTAATAATGACATAGGGTTTTCAGGATAAGTTTTTCATTCAAATATCTATCACCTCCAACAAACGGATATTCGTTTCGAATTCTGTACTTAAAGTTACGAGTGTTTTCGTGAGAGGTATTGTTACAATTCGCTTATGCGACCAGCCTATAAGCAAGACAAGTTTGAGCGATCAAACAGCGTCTCACTGGAGTAAAATATGTGAGTACGGCTAGACTCCTAGGATTTCACTCTGACCGGAGGGATCGTTGAATTCACATAAGGCCACGTTGTTTTCCATGTCTGTGTGCTTTAGGTGTCGTGTTTGTTGCATGTTTCTTGGACTAGTATGGCGGTGTTGAATTGTTGAGTGGGGTCTGTGAACTTGCGTGTTTAGCAATCCACTCTCTCGCTGAGTTACTTCCATGTCACTCACCCCTCTCATTTATCCTTCTTTATCTATTTTCAGGAGAGGTTGACGAGTAGTCGGATATGCTGGATGATTATGGTGTTGTTTTGGGACCAATTACTTCACATTTAAAATTTTTCTTCTCACATTATTTTATTTCTTTACTCGGTTTTAGATTTGGTTTATTTCAGTTATTGGATTATTGGTTCATGAACGTGGTTTATGGATAATAAAAGTTGGATTATGGTTTATTGGAGTTACTTGTGTGGTAAGTTACAGTTTGTAGCATATCGTTCTCGAGAGAGGATGACACAAGTGTTACATTTTGGTACCACAACAGGTTTGCTGTCCGTGCTGACCCGCAAGGCGGTTATAAGTAGAGTAGTGAAAAATTTTGATTTCAACGGTTTTCAAAAATTTTTGGGGACTTGGGTATTTTTTAAAAAAAAATAAAGAGCATCCTTTTGTTCAACATTGCATTGATCGTTAGTGTTTTCTGGTTCAGAATAAAAAAAAAGTCAAGCCATTGCGGGTTGATGTGTACATATTTTCAAGCATATTTTGATGCATTTTAGCTTAGTTTTATCCAAATATAGGTTGTAAATATTGCATATAAGTCTTAGAATGCATTAGTTTAAGTCTAAAGTCTAGTTTAAGAGCATATTGCATTTGCATACCATTTTCTTTGCATTTGTAGGTCTAATTTCAAGATGGATTCATGGGGGCTCTAGAGGTGAATCTAAGATGGAAATAGAGCTAAAAACCAATGACAAAAGGAGCTAAACACTATGGAAGAAGTGAGGATCAAACAAGGCACCAAAGAGGAGCAAGAAGACACAAGAAGCTGCCAAGGGAACCAAGCATCGACCTAGAGGTCGATACTGGCTCACCTTGGGTCGATCCTGGATTGCGCTGGTAGATTTCTGTCCAACATGACCTAGCATCGACCCAGGGTCGATGCCAGCACCCCTTGGGTCGATGCTAGGTAACATTGACGTGAAAAAGACCCTTTTTAGCCCCTTATGTACCAAGAACAAACATATCACAATATATGCTTAAAAACACTTCTCTTTTCTTTCATTTTGAGATCTAAGAACTTTGTAATAGCTCTTTATTTTTCTTGACTGATTTGGATCTTTTCTCCTTCATCTCTTTCTCTAGATATATTCTTTTAAAACCATGGGATCTCAAAGACATTTCCATGAATTTTAGTGAGTAGATCCATCTTGGATCTTGAGATATGATAGGCTAGGGTTAGATTTAGAGTTGTGATGGATGATTAGGCTAGATCTTGGCATAGATTCCTACTAGATCTAGTTTAGTTCTTCATATTCATATGCTTGCTCATTGACGCCTAAAAACTGTTCGATGAAATGCTTGAGAGAACTAAATCTATGTCTTTCACTTGGGCCCATGATAGTGGATGTTACCTAAGTGCTAGATGGCTAGAAGGGCTTGAGAATCACTATCACTTACATGTTTAGATAGGCAACAAACGAGAGTTGAGCCTTGTAATGTGTATGGGTGAATAAATCTCCATCATGAGAGTGGGTTAATCAACAAAGGAGGGATCCTTGATCTAGGAATAGCTTTGATCCTCTAATAAAGCCTTACTAAAGTCCATCACATCTCTAGATTAAACCCAAACCCATAACCATTGTCTCAAAATCCTATCTTTTATTTGATTAGGTCTAAGTTTACTCATTTCTTGCTAGCTTTCTTTTGTGAGTTTTCACCATGTTTGGCCTTGACAACCATTAGATTTAGTGGAGACTCGTGATAACCCCCAACTAAATCGCCCCCTAGACTAAAATCCTTAGTGTATTCTCTTTGCTTAGGTTCTACTAGTCGAGCCTCTAAATCCCTGAACGACCTTAAAGTACTATGATTGACCCCGTTCTCTTGCGGGATTGAAAGTAGGGAATTAGGTTTATAAATTATAAACTCGACCCACGTCAAGTTTTGGCACCGTTTCCGGGGATTTAGGCTTTACCTAGGATCTTCAAAGAGATTTCTAGGATTCAAGGACTATGATTTATCTTTTTGCTTATTTTATCTAATTTTCTTACTTTCTATTGTTGATTTTCTTTGATTTGTGAAGGTACATGATAACAAATCAAGAAGTTGGCCAAATACAAGACTTCTTGATATTGATCCAACAATCATTGAAAGGAAACAATCAAAACAAAAAAGAGCTAGAGAGAGACAAGCCAGCTAAGAAGGTTGGGTATGAATCAAGAGGTTGAACAAGAGAATCCTCCACCTATAGAGAACCCTCAACAAGAACGAATTCCACCTCTGAATCAAGGGAATTTCGTGGGTCAAAGAGACCAAGGAAACTGTCCATTCCACCTCCCAAGAGAAGAACCGAGGATTGGAGAAGGTGATGAGCCATTTACTAATGGCGAAAGGATGGGTATAAGACCCCCACCAATCCGAAACAACAATTTTGAGATCAAGTCGAGCTTGATCAATATGGTGCAAAAAAAGCTAGATTCTTTGGTCTTGCATTGGAAAGCCCCCTTGAGCATTTGGACAACTTTGAAAGGTTGATCGGAATGGTGAAAATCAATGGAGTGCTGTAGGACAACATCAAGTTGATTTTGTTTATATTCTCTTTAGGAGACAAAGTATCTCAATGAGAGAAAGGAGTTATGACCTCTTATATCACAACATGGGACGATTCTTGGCTAAGTTCTTCTCGCCTCAAAGGACGGCAAAGATTAGGAATGAGATCTCCACATTTAAGGAAGGAGGAATGGAATCGCTCTATGAAGCTTGGGAACGCTTCAACGGATATATAAGGAGTTGTCCTCACCACGGTATCAAAAAGGGCAACCTTCTTCAAATTTTCCATAGAGGTATTCAAGAGAAGTATTGATTGGCTTGTAACACCGCCTCCATGGGAAGCTTTGCTAGTCTTTCCACCGATCAAGGAGAGAAGCTCATAGACAACCTTGCCCAAAGCGACAATTGCGATGGGGATGACAATGATCGAACGTTGAGGAGCACCGAATCTAAGGAGGACAAGATCAAGGAGCTAAGTGATAAAGTTGATAGGCTAATTCAACAAACAAGAAGAAGTGTTCACTTTGCGAAAACTGAAGTCGAAGGAAAAGAGGTTGAGAATCAAGAGGAAATGAGCTACATACAAGGAGGGTACTACCAAAGACCCTTCAACCAAGGGTACAAGCCTTTGAACAACAACTTATCCTATCGAAGCACTAATTTGGAGAATCCACAAGATCAAGTCTATCCTTCAAAAACCAACCAACAAGGGTACCAATACCAATCTAAGTAAGGCTACTACCAAAAGCCTTAACAAAAAACCGGTCATACCAAAGAAGAAGAGAATCATGCTATGCTTAAGAAGCTAGTGGAAGGACAAAATGAGACCAAAGCTGAGCTCAACAAGAATTTTGGGGGAGATGAATGTAAGGATAGAGTCTATCTACCGAGACACGAATGTCAAACATGAAGCTCTTGCTTCACATGTCAAGGTAATAGATTCTCAACTCCAACAAGTGATCTCGGATCGTAAGGGAAAAGGAGTAGCTAAAGAGAAGGGAGAATCGAGCGTAGATTTTTGCAACACCTTCTTAGAAGAGATCGACCTCACTCCTCAACCATGGGAAGGTATTGTATTTACTCTTGCAGAGGAAAAGATTATTGATGATTTTGAGAATTAGTTTTTAAATCCTCTTGATGAGATTGTTGATTGCTTGGATGTAGATTTGGTTGGGAACCCGGATTTTGAGGAAGATCATGCCGAAATTGACCTTGAAATTGAAGAGAAAGATGCTCCAATTGGAACGAAACTTGAGAAAAGGGACACTCCTTTGGATAAAGGAGGTGTCGAAATTGAGAAAAAAGAAGAAGTGCCTTTGCTTGTTGATAAGGCTACTAAGGAAGAAATTTTTGAGGAAGCTATGAAAGAAGACAAACTCAATGTCTCAAGGAAAGAGACATTTGAGAGAAAGGATGAAGAACCAAGGCCTCCTAGTGGTGAGCCTAGTGAGGAGGACATAACCGAATAGGAATTCTCCATCTTAGATTATTCTTCTATAAAGTACCGTCTGCCTTACCCTCAATGCTATAAGAAGGAGATCTTATGAGTGCTCGATCGTAAGATGAAGTTTGATGGCGATTTAGACATCCCTCAAGAATGGTACAAGTTAGCCAAAATCGATGCAAGGGTTAAGGAGAAGCTTGAAAAGAAATGGGCCACCATAGAAAGGGTAGAGAAAGTGCTTCAAGCTAACAATATCCCAATCTATATAGTGGGAGAGAAATTCTTAAAAAGGAGCAATGACGAAGGAAGGTTCGTGATGCCTTGTGCTTTAAGAGGTTCCCAATTTGTGAATGCTCTAGCGGATACCGGAGCTAGCTTGAACATGATCTCTATACACCGCGTAAAGGAGCTTGGTTTGGAAGGTGAAATCAAGGAAGGTACTAATCCCGTGCTTTTGGGAGATGCTACTCGAAAAGCTACAATGAGAAGGTTGGAAAACGTGAGGCTAAGAGTGGGAAACACTTATGTGGAGAGCAACTTCGTGGTTATGGACAACAAATCACTCAAGCTAAATTCCTAATTCTACTAGGAGCTCCTTTCTTGTTAACTACGGGTGCCATAATAGATTGCGAAGCGAAAAAGTTGACATTGAAATACGTCGACAAAGGAGTATCTTACCCTATGATCGATCTTGATAAAGACATCGGGTATTGTGGTACAATGTATCAAGGAAAGGAAAAGGAAATGCCTAAGACTCGTTATAAGAGGGTAGCTATAGGAGAAAACATGCAAGAACTTGGATCTTCAAGTTTCAAAGGCGGTTACAACCCGAATGTCTACAAAGGTAAAGGAGTTGCTAACTTCTTTAAGATAAGGGATTATGCTATGAAGAAGGCACCGATGGGACCCGACTTTGAAAGGATGGTCTTTCATTTCATCCACTAAAAGAAAGAAGAACGGTCAAGCTAATGACCTTAAAAAAGCGCACTTGAGAGGCAATCTCATGCATATCCTTTGTAAATATTTCTTTATGTCTTTTCTTTTCATGCCTTTAATTTCAATAATGGTGATTTTGTCTTGTGAAAACCTTGTTCTAAAGACATTCTTTTGCTCTAAGCTTAGGTACCAAATGAGAGCTAATCAAGGAGAAGATCAAAGCCGAAATGGATATTGGATTAACATCTTCAACAAGTTGATATGACTCAATTTTAAAGACACTCCATTGGCCAAAGTAAGTTCTCCTAAATTCAAGCATCTAATTTGCCTTTCACCATTTAAAAAAATTTCAAGAGTGATTTTGCAAAGATTGATTTAAGAAAACTAAATCCTTTTTTGATCAATTTAAAACCTTTGGTGCAAGATTTTACAAGTTCAAGAAAATAAGTTTTCCTCCCAATTTAGAAAGAAAATTTAACTTTGGACCACTTTGCAATTTGTCCCCTTTAAAACTTGAATTTTTAGAAATTTAGGAACTACCTTTTAAATAAGTTTAGTACTTGCTCTTCTCAACCACAACTTTAAGAAACCATTTTTCTCTCTCTCTTCTTCCTCATGTGTTGCCATTTTCAAGCCATTTTTCTAAGGAAGAAGCTTTTGTTTTCAAAAAGAGATTTGTGTTGAAAATCTTTGGTTTTGTTTTTCTAAGTTCATTCAAGGTTCTCTCCTCATCCCATTCTCTTCAGAACATCAAGAACAAGGTATGGAAATCTCTAAAACCTCCTTTACCCTTTTTGAATTTCGATTATTAGAGTAAGAAAGGAGATAATGATGTTTAATGGGATCTTAGACTAGAGAAGGCTTGGTTATGAAAGTTTCATGAGCTACATTTGCTTAGAAACACTTAGAATTGCAAGAATCTAAAGTTGTGTATTTAAGGTGAATAGTACTTGAATTTTATATTTTGAGGAAACGAACTTGTTGGTTACTTTTGGCTTTGGATTTTAGATGTGGTAAGAACCTTTGACCACTTTCTTAATTTGGGAAACTTGTTGGAGTGTTTGAGACACTAAAGCATGTCGATTTCTAAGTTCCCATAAAAGGAAAGTTTATGTTTGGTTCTTTCATAGCTAAACTTGAGGTGATTGTTTGAATGATTGGTCTAATTGTGTATGAATTGTCCTCATTACTTTGAGTCTTATCCATGGGTTATGAATTTGGACATATTATATTAAGTGCACATTATGTCTAAATTTGGTTTTGTTCTTTAAAAGGTATCATTTGGATTTTGAACTTAGTAGCCTAGAAAGCATTTAAACAAAAAGCCATTAGTTTGAGAAGTGAAAAAGTTAAGTGCATGCTTTAACCATTATGGCCGAAAATGGCATCACATGTTATGATGACATTTTGGTTCTAACTAAGCATGATGCATTTGGAATAATGAGCTAGATTGGGATAGTTTAATGGATCTTCGAAATGTTTGTGCTTAATATATAATTCCAATTCAATGCTAACCCCTTTACTTTTTCATTATGGTCTTTACAATTTTTGAAACTCACTTTGCTACATTCTTAAGTGTAGGATCCAAGCAAATGACACCACCACGTCAAGCTATGAGGCTCTCTTACCCCCACATGGTCGGAGAAGGAAAAGAAACAATACTATCATCTTCAAAGGTATGCGAACGTTCAAGGGACATTGTGGTTGGATGATACCATGATGTCTAGAATGGGGATTGGGCATCAAGTCAAATACTTGCTAAGATACATGGACCTCGGGAGGTTGTTCGAAATAAACTACCCAACTTATGTCCAACCGACTCTCCAATTCCTAGCAACTATGGATTTCCATCATGGAAGTGACTTCAAGGCTAGTCTCGGATATATCACCTTCCGCATCAAGAATGAAGAATACATCTTCTCGACAAGGGACTTGTGTCGAGTTTATGGATTTGAGAGGAAGAGGAACAAGATTGGATTTCGAGACGGGTTGGATGTAAGCAAGCTATAAAGGACGATAACCTTTGGAGACTACGTAGAAGATGAAGCCACTATTACCAAGATTCGCAATCCTACGATTCATTTCACTATGGAGTTTTTGGCGAACTTTTTCTTTGTGAATGGGAACCGCCATTTTATGACGATCATGGCTATGCATTTCTTGTTCCAAGGATTGAAGAAGAATCTTTGGGAACACGGTGTGAGATGGTTTGATCCGTTGGGAGAAGACACAAACACGGGGATGGTCTTTGTTACTATCCTTCTTGAACACGTGGCGGACATCCAATTACAAAGGAAGCCCGTGATTAGGATTGGAGGAATGCTTACCCCATTATTCCGTTACTTCGGAATACAACTTGAGAGTTGGAAGAACAAGGAAGACGGTGAAGAGGTCAACGATGAGAACCACATTGAGGGAAGAAGGCTTGACATGCAATATTTGTTGGACCGGAGGTTCAGTTTTGGCTTTGGCCCTAATGTAGAGGTCCTCTATACATTTATGAACGTGCATAGGAAATGGCACGTATGTAATCTTCCTTTGAAGCCATGGACTACAACTACCGTGACTCTTTCGATAGTCTTCAACCTCCCACCAAACTTTGTAACAAAAAGAACGAAGCTCCATTTACATCCAATAATCCAAATAGATGACGAACGAGAAACCTTCGAAAGAGAAGAAGATGAAGAGAGTTTTGGACATGAATTCCTCAACAACCATTGTGAGCGACCAACCCAAAGGACACCTCATGAGCATTTCTTGGAAAATCAAGTCAAGCGGAACACCCTACAAATCAAGAAGAACACAAGCATGATTTTGCGATTGTGGAAGGCGATCGAGGGAAGCGCTAAATACAATCGCTACGCCTCCTCAATCAATAGCGACGAGGAAGGTTCCAAAAGAAAGAAGCATGTGTTCGAAATGCTGAGATATTCGTTTTTTCACCCACCCTTGACTATCCAAGAACCGCTTGAGCAAGAAATGCAATCACCAAGGATTTTACTTCAAGATCAATCATGGAGAAGAAACGGAAAGGACCCCATTGGCGAAACATTGAGAACGACGTGGAGATCCTTCCGTTATGAAGACCCTGAGCCATCCATTGATTCATCAAGACACTCATACATATGAGTTGTCTAAAGGTACACCTACTATCCCTTATATATACCATTGCATATTTTTGTGTTTTATGCGTTTTTAATGGGTCACTCTCACGGTTTAAAGTTCACCGAGACAGTGAAGGTTAAGTCCGGGGGAGGGGCTTACTAATAATGCTATTTTGAGTTTTATTGTTTTCTTTTCGTGCATATTGAGTCTTGCATTGTAGATAGTTATGACTTATAAAAAACCAAAAAAATCGAAAAAATTTCAAAAAATCCAAAAAGATTTTCAAAGCTTTGCATATAGATTGCATACATTTGCGAATACTTAGTTTATAGGAGCATATATGATTGCATTTTGCATAGGGAAAAATAATGAAATTACCTCACAGATATATAAGTTTTGTTTAATGAATAATGCCCTCACTAGAAGTAAGATGTTGCCTAGACCATTTTTTTGTCTTAGGAAAATTCTTGATCGGAATTGACCGCTTAAAGGTCTCTGCGAAAGTTGAAGTAGACTATCTTTTCAGTCAATTCCTATCTAAGATGGCTTTTTAATGAATTTTAGCATCTTGCTTATGGGCTTTGTCATACTTGACCATGGGAAATCACTACATTTGAGCTATGTTTTAACTATCTTTTACCACTCTTTCTTAGCTCAAATGGCTACTCTCACGTTTAGAGTACTAACCTACCCTTATGAACCCTTAAAGATTTCCTTCAAAACCCCCTATTATTTCTATATGTGAGGCCTCATTAGGAAAGTGCACACACGGGAAAAATCCCGCGTGAATTGAAGTTGAACGACAAAGAGGATACTTCCTTAGAATTAGCCTCACTTTAAGGCTAACTAGAGTCATAGGAGGGGAAAATCTTTGCGGTTTTGGGTTTGTCTAAGTCTTAGTAAAGATTAGTGAGTATTGAGTCCAGTAGATGTTCCTTAGTGTTTATATGATTCTAGGTTGTTTCAATAAGAAAAAGAAAGAAGGTAAAAATCAAAAAAGATGAGAAAAAGAAGTTAAAGAAAAAATGCACTAGAGATTAGTAATAAGTTTAAGCTCTAACCATAGAAAACTAAAAGCTTAGAGATTTCACCCTTAAAGAAAAAGAAAGAAAGAATCCAAGTGATTAGATAGTGGCGCTTAGAATTTAAAAGAAGGTTAGTAGCTTAGAAGTTTAAAAGTTTAAGAATCTCTAGTTGTCTACAAAAAGAAAGAAAAAGAATGAGTGAGTTTGGTTCAATAAAAGCTTATGGTTTTTAGATTTAAGATGAATAATTATATCAAGTAAGTGTCTAGATCCTTAGGAAGCAATGGGGTGGGAACAATTAGAGGAAGTAAATGCTTTGTATGCGTAAATTGTTCGGCTACCACCTTGCTTTTGTCTATTGTCTTGCACTACTTTGTTTGAGAGAAACCATTTTAATTCGAAAGAACCCGCTTCTTTTCACACTTCTTTACATTAAAACCCTTCTTTGAACTCTAAAACAAATGGATAAGATGCATTGCCTATAAGTAAAGAACTCACGCCTTAGCTTAATTGAATGTAAAAAGGAATTGGCGATGGGATAGTCTATGGATGCTTAGCTTAGATTCTAAGAGTTTGTTTTGTGATATCATGGAGAAGTACTTAGGATCTTAGATGAACTTTGCAGCATTTTACTTGTTTTTAGGACATTGGGTATAAGGAATTACTTTTCTTATCTTCGTTTTGAGTTCCCACTTGCAAACCTCATTTCCGGGTTTGATCTTTGTTGTTTGCATGAGGACAAGCAAAGAGCAAGTCCGGGGGTGTTGATGTGTACATATTCTCATGCATATTTTGATGCATTTTAGCTTAGTTTCATCCACATTTAGGTTGTAAATATTGCATATAAGTCTTAGAATGCATTATTTTAAGTCTAGAGTCTAGTTTAGGAGCATATTGCATTTGCATACCATTTGCTTTGCATTTGTAGGTGCAATTTCAAGATGGATTCATGGAGGCTCTAGAGGTGAATATAAGGTGGAATTGGAGCTAAAAAACCAAGGACAAAATGAGGTAAACACTATAGAAGAAGTGGGGATCAAACAAGGTATCAAAGATGGCTCACCTTGGGTCGATGCTGGCTTGCCTTGGCAGATTGCTGCCCAACATGACCTAACATCGACCCAGGGGTCGATGCCAAGTAGCATTGACGTGAAAAAGAACTTTTTAGGGCTTCCTCTCTCCTTCTCTTAGTATATATAGCCCCTTATGT
>OVAN01016206.1:0-10759 GCA_900406275.1 Anastatica hierochuntica
CCTTTAGTATAAATAGATCCTCTTACCCTTCAAGAACATACCTTTGAACAAATTTGCTATTTTATTGTTCTTTCTCTATATTTTGAAGATCTTAACTCTTGTAATAACAATTTGGATTCTTTAATTTAGATTTATGTTTCTCTTCTTCATCTCTTTCTTTATCTTCTTAATCTAAGAACATGTAAGCTCAAAGACCCAATATTTGTCTTTGGATTTCCATTGATCTTAGTGCGTAGATCCTTCAAAGATCTTGAGATGTAGTAATCTAGGGTTGTAATTGATGATTAGGTTATATTTTGGCATAGATTCCTACTAGATCTTGTTTAGTCCTTTGAAAGTTCTTTGCTTGCTCATTGACGCCTAGTAAGTGTTCGATGAAATGCTTGAGTGAACAAGATCTATATTTTTCACTTGGGCCTATGAGAGTGGATGTTACCTAGGTGATAGATGGTTATAAGGACTTGTATATTACTATCACTTACATGTTTAGATAGGCAAAAAGCGAGAGTTGAGCATTGTAATGTGTATGAGTGAATAGATTTTCGCCATGAGAGTGGGTTGATTGACAAAGTAGGGTTCCTTGGCCTAGGAATAGCTTTAATCCTCTAAGAAAGCCTTGAAAAAGTCCATTATAGTTTTACATCTACCCTAAACCAATTGCTATGTCTCAAGATTCGATCTTTTACATTGATTTAAAGTTCATATCTTTATTGCACTTTACTTATTGTTTGCTTTTCATATTTCTTTTATTTATGCAATTTCGTTATGCTTTCTGTTACTTATGTTTAGATTTAATTGAGACTTGTGACACCCCATCTAAATTGGTCTCCCTATACTAGGAGTTCTATTGTATTCTCTTTGTTTAGATTTTAGCTAGTCACGTCCTCAAATCCTTACGATACCAAAAGTATTATAACTCGACACCGTTCTCTTGCGGGAATCGTCGGGTTAGCTTAAGTTTTATAAATTTAAGCTTGCCACGACGGGCGGTGAAAGCCGTCTGTGTCAGTTACCCCACCTTCAAAACCCAAATCCTTTCTTTTTAGACCCTCCTAATCATTTGAATGCGATGTTTCTTTTGGAAAATGCACACATGGGCAAAAAATCATGTAAAAATGAAGTTGAACGACAAAGTCTAGTGCTTCCTTTGAGTTGGCTTCATTTTAAGGTTAAATAGAATTTAGAGAGGGGTTGTTCAATCCATACATGAGTTTGAGATATATTCTTGGTACATCTAGTGTTAAGGACTTGAGAAGATTGTTCTTAAATGGGAAATGATGCAAGAATGGTTATAAAAAGGAAAAGGCTGTGTAAAAAGTGAAGTTTGAGAGATTCTAAAATATGTCTAATTCTTGCATAGGTCTCAAAAGTAAAATAGAAAAGAGAGTCACTAATGAAACTTAACAGGGAAAAATGAATCAAAGAAACTTATTTAGTAATACTGGTTCTAAATGAAAAAAATATATGAGAGAGATGCTAGAAGTTAAAGAGCTTAAGTGAAGGAAGGGAAAAATCTCTAAGTATTTATTGGGAAAGGAAAGAGGAAGTTATTGAACTCACTAGGAAAAATCAATAAATCATGCTAAGAAAGAATAAATGGGGTTTCATCTCTAGAGTCTTAGGAAGGGAAAACACAATCGGGTAGTGTAGGAAATAAATGGGGATCGGGTTGAGTATCTTAGTGGAAGCAGTAACTTTGTATGCACAAGTTTTTCGGCTACTACCGTGATTTTGCCTTATGTCCTGCATTACTTGTTTTTGAGAGAAACCACCATTGAAATTGAGTGAAGCCTCCTCTAAAACACTTCTTTAAATATCCATCCTTTTGTTTCCTAGCCAAGTAGAATGAGACTTCTTGTTTGTGGGTAAAGACCACATATCACGAGCTTAATTGAATGTTAAGGGATCGGTGGATAAGATGATATGTGGATGTTTAACTTAGTTTCCTAGAGTTGGTTCTTGTGAAGAGCATGACGAAGTAAGTTAAGTATTCATGATCCATGCATTATGTTACTACTCTTTAAGACCTTGGGTGGGAATCCTTTCTAGACATACTTTGGCATGTGTTCTTGTTTTTTAAACCTCACTTCTGGGTTTGGTCTTTGTTCTTTGCTTGGTGACAAGCAAAGGGCAAGTCTATGGGAGTTGATGTGTATATATTTTCATGAATTAATAAGCTTCTTTTATCCATGTTTTAATTGCATTTAGGTTGTATATATTGCATTTTAGTGTCAAAATCAATTTAGTTTAGGAATTGAGTCTAGTCTAGGATTATCTTGCATTTCCATGCATTTCCATGCATTTCCTTGCATTTGTAGGCGAACCTTTGAAGTGGCTCTATGGGGAGCTAAATGGATGAATCAAAGATGGATTTGAGGCCAAGAATCAAGAAAAAGAAATGCTAAATACATATGGGAAGTGTATAAGCAAAGGAGCTATCAAAGGAGCAAAGAAGAAGCAAAAATTGCTCAACGCATGTGGCTATCGATCAGACAGGTCGAAAGTGGCATACGTTGGGTCGATAGTGGCATACGTTTGGCAGTTTTTCACTTTAGAGCACCTTTTTACACCCCCAATTGTATAAATACCCCCTCTTAGCCTCCAAGAACATAACTTCTCTTCTCTTATCAACTTTTCAAAACTTTTCTTGATGTTATAAGTTTATTCTCTTGATCTTTAAGATCAAGAGTTTCTCTTTATTTATGAATATTGAATCCTTTACTATTTAATTATGTTTATTTTTGTTATCTCTACTTTATTCTCTCTTATGATTTGTGAGTAGGCTCTTTAGATGGATCTTGGGTGTTTGAGATTTGGCTAGATAGGATTGTAATGATGGTGTTAGGGATAATTTATCTTTAGTTTCAAATGGATTAAGAGGCCTTAATGCTTGATTTGAATGAATCTTGACTTGTATGCATTTCACGTCCGAGAGGTGTTCGGTGAAATGTCTACGACATCTTAATTCATGCTAAACTTAGCTTAGCCATTGAGGATTGATTGCTAGGGATTTTAGTGATTATATGGACTTTTTCTTATTGATTCCTATTGATTTGTCAATTGAAATAAGCAAGAGTTGACTGATTGCATCATATAGGAAATGGTTTATTACCATGAGATTGGAGTAAGTTATAGATGTCTTTGGTCATAGAATTGCTCTTAATAGCTTGAACTAACACCAATATTACCATCTTACTAGTCTCTTCAGTTACATCCACCATTGATCTATCACTTTACTCTTCTTTAATTTTCGTTCTTGCACTTTAGTTTCATTCTTGTTTCTTTTGCTTCATTTACTTTCTTGTTATGCTTTCTTTACCTTATTTATGTTATTGCTTTTATTTTGAATTGCTTAGTAGATTGATAGGAACCCAAAACTATTTCAATTTGCTTAGATTAAGAAGAATTTTGGATTCTCAAAATTTAGACTAGCCTCGCTTACGCCTTTTGGTTCGACCCCAAAGTATTACAATTGCATAACCGTATACTTGCCGTATTGTGCGATTCTTAGAAAATGGGTATATAAATATTAAAACTTGTGGGAACCGAAATTCTCACTGTCAATTATCGTAATCGCAGAAAGACAAGAAACTCTAACTTTCCTTGAGGTCCCAGATTTCTGCTAAACCAAACAATGACATAAAAAGTAAGAAGAAAACAGACGATGAAGTAAAAGTAAAGGAGAAATCGAAAATTAGAGTTGAGCAATAGAGATCTTGTTCCGAATTCGTGTTGAGCGTTACAACAGGTGATAAGCCGTGGTCGCGAGAGCTGTCGGCGAGTATCCTAGTTCTAACAGCATAAGACTTGTACATCTAGTTGTGACGCAGATCGCTAACGAAAAACGAAAATAAACCTAATTGCTCTAAGTGTGAATTGTGAAGAAGTTTTTGCGTCCCTTTGGTTCTTCTCCTTAGCCTCCCTTATATATGCCTTCGTAGGTTAATCCCGTTTCCTTTTCTGCCCTAGATTTGAGTATATCCTTCAGCGGAAATATTCCTTTTTCTCGAGAATATTCTTTATCTGCACGATTTTTCCATATTTATCTCGAGACTTTAACTTTATCGTGTTTTCCTTTTATCTTTCTCGAAACTTGGGTGAATTGTTGACGCAGTTGGGCCCATTTTCGTTCCGGAATCGTAAGTGGACTTTTGTCGCATTTTAGGCCTTCCTGGGCCTTTTAGCGACGAAGTGATTTTTACGATTTCTTTCAGAGAAATCGTTCTTCGTACGACTACGCGGTGACAGTTTCGCGAAATGATAAAATCGATTGTATAGTTAAGACAATGTCAGTGTTCAAGTTAACCGTTATCGCTTTATATGATCAATGCAAAGTTTTTACGAAAAGAACAAGTCTTTAGGATTATTGCCGCGAAATTTGAATGGAAACTCCAATCGAGACGAAACAAGAGACAATCGAACCGATATTTGAAGGAGAAGATGATCGAGAGGACGTGGCCTAGTCAATCGTGAGCGACTAGACATTATCCATGTCTAGTCGCCCATGAGCGACTAGACAAGGTTCGTGTCTAGAAACCCCTGGGCGACTAGACTTTCGTGAGAGTCTAGTCGCCCATGGGCAACAAAACATGGTCCATGGGCGACTAGACTTTCGTGAGAGTCCAGTCGCCCATGGCACGAGTCTAGTCGCCCATGGGTGACTAGAGATTGTTCGTATCTAGTCTCCCATGGGCGACTAGATATGGTTAGTGTCTAGTCGCCCATGGGCAACTAGACATTGTTTGTGTCTAGTCTCCCATGGGCGACTAGACTTTCGTGTGAGTCTAGTCGCCCATGGGCGACTAGATATGGTCTGTGCCTAGTCGCCCATGGGCGACTAGATATGGCCTGTGTCTAGTCACCCATGGGCGACTAGACATTCGTAGGAGTCTAGTCGCCTATGGGCAATTAGACGTGGCTCATGTCTAGTCGCCCATGGGCGACTAGACTTTTGGGAAGAATCCAGTCGCCCAACAGCAACTAGAGCTTGCTCGTGTCTTTGAAACAATGACATTATCCGATGTTTACGGTGATTTCTTATCGTCCCGGAACTAGTATCTGGAGATCTCTTGAGAGCTATTCGGGAATCTTGGGCGTTGATTTCGATGTTACCTTTTTTGACCCCAACAGTTAGCCCCCCAGCTCGCAAGTTTCGATTGCGACTCTTGCGGGCGAGTGGTGTGTGTTTTAATCGGAATCTACGGCCGAGATTATTACGAAGACGAAATTTGTCGATTATTTTCTTGCGTAGAAATCCTTATAAATATTGGACTCCCTCTCTTATCCCTCATTTATTCCTCACTTTCTTCAAACTTTTTGATTTGAGAGCTATGAATTTCTCTTGTGATGGACAAAAGGGCAATGGCGCTGAGGTGGTTGCCACCCCTCCGGGGAACTCTTCGAGTTCCCCGAATCTTGAAGATGTCCCGACACGCGTGGCCAAATACCTCACTTACGAGAGGATCTGTCTCGTCGAGAAGTTGAGGTGGGGGACATTGTTAGTGCCGCTCCAGTTGGCTCTTCAATCTCGGTTGCGCCATTAGCTCCCTCATCCGCGCCACCACCCCCTTCACCGATCGTTCCAGAATATGAGATGATCCAGCCGACGGGTTCTTTGATGACTCCCGTTCCTATTGGCGATTCAGAGCAAGAGCCCCAGTCGATGCCTCCTCCACCGGTCAGGCGAGAGATCGTCTTGGGCCTACGTGCTTCTAGCGCCACTTTCGCCGTTGCTTTGGAGGGGCGCAAGAGGGTGTGTACCAACATGGAGGCGGCTAGGAAGAAGGTCTGTGTTAGAGGGGTCGAGGTCTGACCCTCACCCCTAGGAGCTTCTAGTCTAGGTGCGAGGTCGCAGTATCGTGCCAAGGTTCGTTTCGTGGCTCTTTTCTAGTTGCGTTAGATTTTCTTCCCTTTTTTACTCTCTCTTTTGCGCAGTTCGCATCTTTGATCGACGAGATGCTTAATGACTGCGAGTCAGAGATCGAGCGTCTTAAGAAAGAGCTGGCTGAATCGAAGGACCAATCGTCGCAGTTTGAGACTCGGATTGGCGAGCTCGAGAGAGACCTCGGGAAGATGGAAAGCTTGTTGCTTAAGGAGAAGACGGATAGGAAGGCTAAAGCCTCAGAGTTGCATCGCTTGTGGCATCGTATACAGCGCGAGGAAAGCTCATCAAGTCGTGGGCTGCCCTATACGTTAACTCTCGGAATCGCTTTGCCAAGATTGCGAGCTCTCTCGACTCATTTGTGGATGTTCACAACAGGGATCTTGCCTTGGCAGTTATCGAAGGGGCGATGAGCGAGATTCTGACGTTTATTGACAGAGAGTCCCCGTCTCGGCAGGCCGAGGAGGCCAAGCTGTCCGCTCGTAAAGTAGAGCTGGAGGCCGCTGAGGGGGACTTCGGTTCTATCTTTGCCGCTCTGAAATCTTACTGTGCCCTTCCGCTGTTTTCTGATAACCTGAGAGGCAAGATCCTACAGACATTGAGCTTTGTGACACCGTGGAGGGGGAGGAGGTGACGTGACTCCAAGTTCTGGTGATGTAGTGGGTAAGGACGCGGTCCTACCCGTGGATGATGAGTGAGGTGGTAGTCCCATTCGGGGCATTTGTCTTTGCTATAGTTTGTTTTGGTCAGATATGGCCGTTTTTGGTTTTTTTTTATTTTATTATTTTTGTATGTTTCGGGACTAGCCGTATGTGGCTATAAATCCCCTACCGCTTTGCGGTTTTGCATCAATTAACAACATTTTTATTTCGATTTAATAATGTATGAGTAGCACTGCATACATGGAGATAGATTATGAGTTATCATCTCATATCCGTTCCTTGAAGGATCGTTATATTATGTTTTTTTTCGTGTGCGAGTTTTTGAGAGACTTAGTCTTTCAGATTCTTATAAACATTAATATGGATGAAGAGACAAGTTTTGGGATCTCGTATCGGTTAGATACTATGCCTTGAGATGTTTGAGACCAGTGTGCTGGGTTTAGGGCAAGACCAAAGTTTACTCTTGGTTTTAGGGTGTGCGGTGACTAACTCCGGCTTACATTTCCCGTTTTTGATTTTGACCAGGTTCCGTCTCGATATTGAAGTCTGCGATAAATTCTCGGCTTATATGACTTGCATCAATTAGGAACCGAGCATCTCTCCAAAGACAATTTCTAAGTCGTCTAAAAGTGCTGACCAAAATTTCGGATTTCTTTTATAGCGCGCTATTATCCTAGTTGGATGTATGAGAGCTATCTCTATGAGATGGCTTAGTCTGTTTAGGACGTTGGGAGCTTGTTTTGATCAGCAAGAAACTTATCGGTAGATATTACCTTTTGTAAGTCTTCGTGAAGGATTTGTGTTTTTACCGAGGAAGGTGTGTTGTTGAAAAACGGTTCTTCAAGCGTTTGCGACATCTCGCGATGCTGAAGATTGGTTTTTATTTTGTATGCCGTGTTTCGCGCTTGAAGCTTTTACGGGTTGAAACGTTTGCTGGGGCGTATTTTGCGAGCATAGGCTGCCGAGCGTTTAAAAATATCCGGTTTAAGAATGTGGATGTTTCAAATTTTGGGAGTATACGAGTATATGTATATGTACCCGCTCCCCCCTTTTTTAGAGAAGGGGATGGCTGAAATCGTCTTTCGACGAGTTTCCTACATACCCTTTTTCGGGGATCAAGTTGTCTCGTAGTTCAATTTAACGTTAACTTTGTTGTTTAGTGATAGTATTTTTTGAGATACATTGCGTTCTAGGTCTTAGGAATTTTGACGTCCTGCATTGTGGCAATTTCATAGGCTCATGGTCGGACTAATTTTATAACCTTGTATGGTCCTTCCCTATTTGCTCCAAGTTTCCCCGCGTTTTTTTCTGCAGTATTTTGGAAAACTTAGTGTAGAACTAGATCGCCTTCTTTGAACCTGCGGTTGCATACGTTTGTGTTGTAGTACTTTGCTGCTGCTTGTTGGTAGTTTTGGATTCGCATGAGGGCCTGGTCTGAACGCTCGTTGATGAGGTCGAGATCATCCAACACCATTAGACTGTTCACGTCTTCTCGTTCGGGGAGTAGTCTCCTGCGTATCCCGGGGAATTCGACTTCCGTCGGGATAATGCATTATGTCCCGTATACAAGGGAGAAGGGAGTATCCCCTGTTGCTCTTCTCGGAGTTGTTCTGTGTGACCAAAGGACTCCTTCAAGTTCTTCTACCCATCAGTCGTTTTTAGCGTCCATGCATTCTTTGTGTCTGTCTAAGGTTGTCTTGTTAATGGTTTATGCCTGGTCGTTGCCTTGCGCATACCTTGGGGTGGATATAGTCAGCCGTATCTTCTATTTTTTCGTAAAACGCCTCGAATCTTCTTGAAATGAACAGGGAACTGTTTTCCGTTACGATTTCGTGTGGGACACCGTGTCTGCATATAATGTTTTTCCACATGAAACTTTCAACTTGGGCGTCTTTGATGTTAGCGTATGAGTCTCCTTCGACCCATTTTGAGAAGAAGTCGGCCAAGACTAGCAGGAAGCGTTTCTGCTTAGATTTAAGCATTGGGCAGACGATATCCATTGACCATCGCAAGAATGGGTATAGTGTTGAAATAGAGGAAAGAAGCTCCTCAGGCTGGTTGACTGTTGGCGCATGCCTTTGGAATTTTTCGCATTTATGTGCGAATTTCTCACAATGTTGACCATTTTTGGCCAATAATAGCCGTGGCGCTTGATTTTGATTGCGAGGGATCTCTCGCCGGTATGATTTCCTCAAGATCCTAAGTGGACTTCTTCCATGATTCTTCGGGATTCGCTTCCCGTCCACTAATACATATCGGCTGGCCTGGATTTTAACTTTTCGGGCTGCCCATTTCTCGACAGGGAGCACTCCTTCGGCTATGTATGCTCGAATTGTCTCCAACGACGGCGTATCACAATCATATTCAGATTGTTCTGAATTTTGTTCAATTCGAGTGTCGACTTTGTCGACATCCTCGTCTTGTGACAAGATTAGATTTGCGACGATTGGAAGGCCGATGCTCAGATGTTCAATGAACTCCACGGGAATTACCCGCCTAAGACTCAGGTCCGAGCTTGATGCCCGGGCCGCCAACGCATCGGCCTGCATGTTTTTCGAGCGAGGAATTCATGTGAGACTGAATTGGTTGAAGTCCTGGGTGGTATCTTGAACGAGTTTCAAATATCATTCCATCCTTTCGCCTCTGGCTTCGTATTCATTGCTGAATTGGTTCGAGACGAGTTGAGAGTCGCAGTACGCGTGGATATTGCGTATTTTCTGTCCGCGAGCTAATCGTAATCCGACAATAAGTTCTTCGTATTCGACTTCATTGTTTGAAGCGTGAAACATCAATCAAAATGACTTTTCCAGTACTTCCCCAGTTGGTGAAGTGAGCCGAATTCTGATTCTCGAACCTTGCCTAGACGAGGATCCATCGACATGAAGGGTCCATATTGTGTCCAATTCATGCTTTGTCGTGTTTTCCGTAGGGAGCTCTACCAAGAATTCGGCAAGTACCTGTGACATTTGCACAAGTCTTTGTTCGGTACTCGACGTCGTATTCGCTTAACTCGATTGTCCACTTTGCTAATCGTCCTAACTGAACGGGGCTATGCATAATTGTCCGTAACGGAAATGAAGTGACTACGATGATCGTGTGTGTTTGGAAGTAGGGTCTTAGTTTTCGAGCAGACATTACGACGGCGAGCGCCAGTTTTTCCTTCAGAGGATATCGCGTTTCAGCGTCTAACAAGGTTTTAGTTACGTAAAAAATTGGTTTATGTTCACCACATTCTTCTTTGATGAGAACGCCGCTTACAGCTGTAGCTGATACCGCGATATACAGGAATAGGGGCTATCCGACGATAGGTTTTGCAAGAATTGGAGGTGTGGTCAAGTAATGCTTTAACTTTTGGAAATCTTTTTCGTATTGCTCGGACCATTCGAACTTTTTTCCCTTTCAGAATGTCATAAAAAGGGAGATGCTTGTCCGTTGACCGAAAGATGAAGCGATTGAGTGCGGCGACTCTCCTGGTTAGTCTATGTACTTCTTGCTTGTTTTTCAGAGAGGCCATCTCGACCACTGCATTTATTTGTTTTAGGTTAGCCTAGATCCCTCGGTATGTGACGAGATATCCGATAATTCCTCTGATGCCACAACGAAACTGCATTTCGCTGGGTTGAGCTTCATATTATGCAGGTGTAATTTCTCGAAACATTTTTGTAGATTAGCGACGGGGTTTTACTCCTCGAGGGATTTTATGAGCATATCATCAATGTATACTGTTGGTGTCAAAAACGGTCATCTCGAAATCAACGTCCAAGATCGCATTTCTAATCGGACTTACTCGGAAACACGACCAGCGTCTAGACTCACGGTCGTCTAGACATAACGTCTTCTAGACTTACTGTCATCTAGACTTATCGTCATCAAGACTAAACGTCTTCTAGGCTTACCTTCATCTTGACTGGTCATCGTCTAGACTTAACTATCGTTCAACGAAGTCTATCCTTCCGCAAACAACTAAAGAGCCCGAATGCTAAAGTTAACATCCACGATTTACGGATAACTCTCGGAAGACCTCACAATACAAACTTCGGAACGATACGAAACCTCCGTGACCATCGGAGAACCGCATCGTTTCGAAGAAATGTCTANACCAAACCTATGAACGGGTCTTGGAACCGATTGACGACTGAACTAGAGGCTGATCTAGACATCGATTAGAACCGAGACCGGAGGTCCGTCTTGGCGCCAATTGGCGCCAAGACCAAGC
>OVAN01016207.1:0-10758 GCA_900406275.1 Anastatica hierochuntica
CACTAAAACATATTTCCACATACCTCCTAAAGTTGTCTAAGCCCATGATCTACAAGACCATAACGCTCGATTAACTTGTTATTTTCCTTTTTAGATTTCAAGTTTTTCTTAATTCTCTCTAATTTCTC
This sequence comes from Anastatica hierochuntica, assembly GCA_900406275.1. Lineage (NCBI taxonomy): Eukaryota > Viridiplantae > Streptophyta > Magnoliopsida > Brassicales > Brassicaceae > Anastatica > Anastatica hierochuntica. Next base: position 129 of record OVAN01016207.1, read on the forward strand.
AAAGAATATCTAATTTTGTAGAGAGAAGAATTAAGCTGGAGCTGGAGGGACGGGTGAGTATTTGCGGAAGCAACATCTGCACTGAATAAAATGATTTATGATTTATGATTTATGATGAAGGAGTGGGGAGGCGAAGAGGAGCGAAGGAGTAACGGTGAAGCATTTAGGGTTTTTGTTGGTGAGGGAAAATGGGAAGGCGACGGTCATCGTGAAGGAGAGGTTGAGGGGTTAAGGAGCTTTTGAATATTTGGGCCTCATGACCCTGAAGAGATTGAAGTAACACCCTGCCATTTGCCACATCTAAACACATAAGGGATTTTGAACATCATGTCGTGTGGAGGATAAAAACTACAGAGCGTTGGGAGCTGATGTGGCATAAGGAGAGGAATTTTAGGAGAAAGCTTAGGTGGATAGTCTTAGGAGTCAAAAATAGCCCCTTTTAATTAGTTAGATAAAAATAAATAAAATTCGAGTCCTTGACCAATTGTATACATGTAGCAAAAGACATGAAAAAGCATTAATTGGTACCCTTCTTTTAAAATTATATTTAGTAATTCTCTACCGCTCTGACTAAAAAATTGAAGTAAACCCACCGCTACAGAAAGTAGGCTTTTTTTTACTTCCAAAGTAGCCTATTTGAAATCCGCTAATTTGATTGAAAAACAGTGGTATGCGACTAAATAAAGGACTCTGAATTTTGAAGAACCAACCTTTTTTGAACTGTATTAGAACTATTGTTATGCTTTCGGCGTCATGTGATACTGAATAATGATTCAGATAATGCAACTAGGTCCAAAGTCAAAACCCATATGCTCGCTTGTCTGTATTATTATTAAACGCGGTTTCGGGTTTTAAAACAATTATTTTGGGTTTAGGAAAAACAAACAAATATTGGTAATAATAGTCCGAGATCTCCCGGGCCCCTTCCTTATCCAATTTTCCGAGTTACTACGGACCCTCAAACATAAAATTTTAACATTTAAATTTTATTAATATTAAATTAGAAATATACATGCATATTACATAAGGAAAATAAAATAAAAATAAACATGACGGTAACAATAATCATTTCTTTTTTATTTTTGGGTGATTTTTTATGTTACATTGTTCACGGCATGTCCAAAGTTAATTTTATTTCACACTGTTTATTTTTTTTATCCACAATAACGGCTAAAGGAAAATGCAATTTGATCGTGAAGAAAATTCGTCGCTAGAAACACGACTAATCCGATACTAATGAGTCTTCTTTTTTCCTTGTAAATTGTTTATAGAATCCTGGAACGTTAGAATTCAAAATAGAAGCTCAACATGAACATCAGGTTAAAGTTGTTATTGCGCCTCTGAGAACTTAGTGTAATCGTCGACCTTCCAATCCGAAAACATCTCGTCGATCTTCCGATCTGGAAACACCCTGGCGATCTTCTGAACCGGCAAAAAAAACATTTGATAACACCAAAATTTGTCAACTATCAGAAACAGCAGTGATCATAAACCAATAGCCATCAAACCCCAAAAAAAACAGTAAAACATATTTGGTCCAAACCATAATAAACGAAATCTAAAAAAAGAAAAGAAAAAGCACCAAAAACACTAAAGCGACCGGCAACAATGTTGTAAGAGTCACTAGTCACCAGTTTCCAAATAAAAATTAAGAGAAGACGAGATTGGTTTAGGGTTTTTGAGAGGAGGACAACTAAGGTTTTTCTGATAATGATCCCTAAACTATGTATATTTACCCTCAAACTATTTATTTGGTATTTTGTTTCAAAATTCATTTATTTTTGAGTTTGACATTCTCTAACAAAATTCATACTAATTAATAAGAAATTACATTACATACAACCTAAATAGTAATGTATTACATTTTGTATTCTTTTATTACCATTCAATGGCCTAATCAAAATGAAGTACTAGATACGAACATATCTCATTTGTCTTCTTCAGAAAAGTCATCTTATTTTTCAAAGCAAAAAGATAAGGTTTCAAATTTCGTCGACGATATGCGGCTCCACTTAGCGTCGCTACTGACCCACCATATGCGTATCTTCGTTTTTTTAGTAGTTTTCATATCAAACCCCCACCCTCTCAATCAGACTCTTTTTGTACCCCCTCTTTATCCCTCTTCTTCTCTCCCTCTCAGCTCCATAAGTGTGCTTGTTGTGATTGATCTTCTTATGTTAGGCTGGTATGTGATATGAAGGCTTGATTTCGTCATTTCAAACCCTATTTCGTACCACTCCTTGTTAGATCTGGTCTTAGTGGTGTTTGGTGTTTGAAGGATCAAGTTTGAATTCCAAACTCTAAACCACTAAACCTCAAGATTAAGGCTAGAAGTTGTAGTAATTGGGTTATCGAACAACAAGGAGCAAATTAACACAATTTTCATCAGAGCAAATTAACACATTCAATCCTAAGAAAGCTACTATTAAGCTAAGCCTAGGCGAGGAAGGTATTAAGATTCAAGCAATCAAAATTAAAAAGGAAACAAAGAAACAAGAACCAAGAAACCAATAAATGAGATAAGATTTTAGTTTAAGATAATGGGAAAAGCAATTCATGAGCTAAGCATACGATTAGTTAGCCTAAATGAAATTAGAATGCAAGGGTCTTACATTAAACACATCATTCAAGGATAAGGCAACAACCAATTAATCCATTTTCATGGAATTAACTCATCTAATGATCTAAAATTAAACCAATCTCCCGATAGCAATTTAAGAATCACAAGTCATTAAACCCAAGCCAAAACATCCACTAAACAACCTGTAGGCTAAGATTGAATAGCAATCATAAGGCTCTCTTAGGAATTTCATCAAACACCTTCAGGGTGTGAAATTCTCCGAGTCTAGAATTTGATTAATCAATTCATTTCTAGCACTAAACACTCTCTAATCATGTGAGTCTACAAGATTATAACTCTTAGCATCCTAACTAGCATCTAGATCTAGATTAATCTACTTAACCCATGAATCACAAAATGATCTACTCACTAATCATGATGATCAAACATGTAAGAACATGTAAAAAGATAGCAAACATGATTAGAAATAAGAAAATATAGAAAGAAACAAACTTTTACTTAAATCAAAGTCTAAGAACAAGAATTCAACAATGTTTCAAAGAGAGGTTTTAAGAAAAACCTTAGGTTTTTCATCAATTCTACAACTTGCTTAAATAGTGTTTTACAAATGGTTTGATTGAACCGGGACAAACCCGCTTGGTTTTGGATAATTCTTCAAACAATCAACTTCTCTTCGGTCTGTAACTCTGGGTGCAGACCGATGGAGTGATCGGTGGAGTGGTGTGAAAATCCCTAGGATACTCATCGGTCAGTGATGAACCGATGAGGCGACCGACGGGACTGATCCGAAAAAGCATGTTGCTCTCATCGGTCATGTGTGGATCGATGAGGTGGACCGGTGGGATTTCTACTTTTTGTTCTTCTCCATTTCTTTCTTCGGGGCTTAGCTCGATTCGTTTGTTTCCTCATTTTTGATCCAATTCACCTAAAAATGGATAGATAAGAGAGAAAAACAAACAAAAACACAACCTAAGACTCCTAAATTCACCTTATGACAGTTGACTCGAAAACTATCCTAAAACATTCTAAAAAGACTTGAAAAACAGATAAAATGCAACAAACTCTAATATGAAAACTATGCAATATATACAAATATCAGGTGACCATGGCGTATATTTAGTTGCAGAGTGTGTCAGCGGCTCTACATTGAATGTTGGATTAGGTCATCTTTTATCTAGGGTTTGTGTTCTCCACTCGTGATGTTTCTTCATTGGAGTAGCGATCAGTTTTAGAGAGGATCCAAAGGAAAATATTTTATTGTGGTGAAATGGGCTTGCAACGTCGAGTGTTATGGCTTTATTTTAAGTGAGTGCATGTCACCTCGTCTAACTCGGTTTGCTCTAATTGAATGCACGTTTAGCTCTTTCGTGTTAATCGATTGTTTTTGCCTATTGATTTGGATAGTTTGGTGTATGTGCTTTTGGGTTGGGGATTGTTAAATCAGGTCTGGAGGTTTTCTCCTAGATTGTGACTATGTTTGGTGTTATTTCAACCGTGTTGAAAGTAAATGTTCAATCCCTAATTATGCCATGCTCTTCTTGTGGTTGCCCTCCCTTCGCTAGACCTCTATATGTTTGGGTAAGCTTCTGGTGGCAAAACAACAGATGAGTGAAGTTGTGTTTTCCTTGGGATCAATCTATGAGTCGTTGGTATCTGGGTTTCTTTACAAGGGAATGATTTTCGCATGTTTTCGTTTGGGATTCAATGGTCAACATCGTCTCTTCATCATATGCTTGGGTTTGGGAGATTTTACGCCAGCTCATGGCTTCGTTTAGCCAAATCAATAACAATGACCAATGGCTGCTCGTGGCTCCATTTCAACGGAGCAATATAAAGAACTTCAATCTCCTTCTCAAATGATCTCGACAGTGTGATCGCTAAATTCTGCTTCAATCTTGTTTTTTTGCGTTTATAATCTTTAATTGTTTAAATTTCAAGTATGTTTTGTAGGGTTGCCTTTCAACTTCATTTCATGTTGAAAACTGTAGTTTTCCTTGTTTTCGTCCAGTTCTTAGCTTTGAGGATGTTCTCGTAAACCCGCTGACTTATAGCTCTAGAAAAGATGTATTTTTTGTCGGCGTAGAATTTCACCTTCTAATTCCTTTTATCATAATATATCCTACCACATAACAAGAAAATACGGACATATCTGATCTTTAGAAATATAATGGTAGATAACCAACAAATTTGAAAATAGTACTTGGTATGTGGTGTTTTTGTCGTAAATCTAAATGAATCACTACTATCAAAATTCAAAATTGAAAAAAGGTTAAAATCTAATAAAACCAAGTTCTTAAAAAGATAAATATGTTAATTAACGAGCCTCAAAAAAAAAACAAAATTTAAATTTACAAATTTAATTTGTACAAAATTTCCAATTTCAACGCTTACTGGATTCGCTACCTTACCGATCTAACGTGTTCTGCCAGGTAGCTTAAATATCGTAGGAATTGTTTGTAGTTTTCAACCAGCATCGCTGTAACTCGGAAAGGTGGAATTCACCTAATTTCTTGTGTTGTTGAGATTTTTTTAGCCCATGATGTTGGCACTCTTTAATGAGTTAGAGAGAAGATAGTTTTGAGACGTGTGTACCTGAGAGTAACTTTCGATTACCCGTAATATTGCATCCTTGCCTCCACGCAATTGAAAAAGCAACAAGACAAGCTGAGATAGCAACTGAATCCTTTATTTCGAATCAAAAAATTTGCATAGAGAAATAAAACTAATCTACCATAGTGTCCAAGAGGACTAACAGCGATATTGGGATGATTAGAACTTCAAAGAGTGATGTTCTTGATGGTTACGCCTTCAGAAAACTCTCATGGACCGCTTAAACCAATAGTTACACCTCGTGTTTGAGGACCAACCGCCAAATCAACTAAGTTTGATCAGAAACTTCACCATGAGAGAATCGATATTGTCACCTAATAAGCGATTATTGAGAGCAAAGAACAAGGATTTCATGGATAGGAAGAGTAAAGGCAAAGCGAGCAGCCGCCAGATGAGAAGGACCGCCGACTCCAAACATTAAATTATACGCGTAAATATCAGTCTCAAGCGACTACACGACCACCTAAATAAATTTAACACATGTTAACAAATGAGAAATCTATTTTAAGTTGGATCTAAAGGTCACGTCATAAATTACGTTACCATTAATTCAACTACAACCAAATATCTAAAGAATTGACTTTCGTACCATGATCATGAGAGTGCAAAGTGAGGGTGTAATATGAGATATGTGACAGAGACTACGCCTGTAGTACTACACGATTGTAACACACGAACTGCAACAGAGGATCTCCCTGCAAAGAAAATATATATATACTAAAACTCTTTCAAAAAAACTTACAAGTACAGTTTTGAACAGAATATCACTAGCCTCACACGTTCAAGGATCGAATACAAGATCCAAGAACCCTTCATGGCCCCTTATCCCTTATGTTTTGTGTTCCCATACAAGGAAACCAAAACCCTTATGCTAAATAATTTTCTTTTCTATGTGGTGCCGAAAAGAAAACACCTCTCTCTCTATTTATACACAATAGAGAGATCAATCAAAGTTTGACCAACAAGCAAGAGATATTCACAAATATCTCAAATGGTATATTTCTTAAATATTCTCCTAATATTTAGAGAAAAAAATTTTATTCGAGTATATCTTCTCCAAGATGAATATCCCTTCTCCAAAGTAAATCTCTAGCTGTTTTTTATTCTTCAAGACACGTCCACCGCAACTCCCGAACTCGTTTTCAGCTCCCTAACTCGTCAAGCTCGTCTGAAATAGTTTCTGCTGCATCCCGACTGCTACAAGCACTCTATAAGAACTCCGCACTTCTGTAGCACGTCTGTTGATATAGACTCTTCTTCAGACCTCTGCATCTTCAATCTCACTATCTCATATTGAGTTCTTAAACTCATTCAAAACTACATCAACAATCTCTCCCTTTTTGATTGAGATTTAGAACTCATACATCATGCACATCTGAACATGATGATCTTGTATCAGCACCTGCAACAATACCCCTTGAGCATCCATATATGTTCTTAACCCGTGTTTGGAATCATGTATGATGTTGTCTCTCGCTTCTGAACCACGTGCGGTTACTGTCTCAGTGTGCAACATGTGCTGCTATCTTCTCTATTATACAAGTTGTAGCACGCTTTGTTTCTGCAGTTTCTTTCACCTTGCACATGCACAGTCACGTCCTGCTTCATAAACTCTCAAACCAGTCAACACAACACTAAAAATATCTCCCTTGGTTACAGAGCTTGAGAACTCTACCAGCCAGTTACCATGATCATGCAGCCTTCCTCTTTGACTTGACATGTCAATCTCTCCCTCAATTGTAGCACCATGCTTCTCAAATCTTATGCATCTCTCGTACAATATCTTCCATCCTCAGGTTCTCCACCAATAACTTAGGTAACCCTCTCTAACACCAATTGAAAGTGCAAAGTGAGGATGTAATACGAGATATGTGACAGAGACTACGCTTGTAATACTACACGATTGTAACACACGAACTGCAACAGAAGATTTCCCTACAAAGAAAAAGTATATATACTAGAACTCTTTCACAAGAAACTTACAAGTACTGTTTTGAACATAATATCACTAGCCTCACACGTTCAAGGATCGAATACAAGATCGAATAACCCCTCATGACCCCTTATCTCTTATGTTTTGTGTTCCCATACAAGGAACCCCAAAACCCTTGTGCTAATTAATTTTCGTTTCTAGGTGGTGCCGAAAAGAAAGCACCTATCTCTCTATTTATACACAATAGAGAGATCAATCAAAGTTTGACCAACAAGCAAGAGATATTCCCAAATATCTCAAATGGTATATTTTTTAAATATTCTCCTAATATTTAGGAAACTTTTTTATTCGAGTATATCTTCTCCGAGATGAATATCTCTATTCCAAAGTAAATCTCCAGTTGTTTCTTATCCTTCAAGACACGTCCACCGCAACTCCCGAACTCGTTTTTAGCTAGCTCCCTAACTCGTCTAGTTCGTCTGGAATAGTTTCTGCTGCACCCCGACTGTTACAAGCACTCTATAAGAACTATGCACTTTTGTAACACGTCTGTTGTTACAGACTCTTCTTCAAACCTTTGCATCTTTAATTTCATTATCTCATATTGAATTAATTCATTATAAACTACATCAACTGAAATCCGTTTAGTACCCATTTACACTTCTAACCTAATAGGAATATAATATGCAGATGAAGGAGAGCAAAGTCAGACTCCGTTCGGAATTTTCCACAGACCGACACGACAATACATGTGGCAAATAATTTTCTACTTTCAGAAATAATTAAATGCAATTGTTTCAAATTTAAAAGTTTGAAAATAAATCTTCTATGTGGAAGTGGCATGGACGTATCTACCTATGATCTACGTATAAACTTTTTTGTTGTTGCTTTGATTGTTACTTCCCCATTATACTTATATGATGTTTTAGAATTAAATTTTGTCTATTTTAACAAAAAAAAATTGTCTCTAATAAGTTTTTTATATTTTTAATGCAAATATTTGATAAAAAAAAAATTTGTTTTGTCTCCACCTCTTCAACTTATTAATTAGTACTAATATCAAAAACTTTAATATATTCTCTTCGTCCTATAAAAATTGATGTTTTAGTTTTTCTTTGTTCCACAAAGATTGATTTTCTATATTTTTAAGATATTTTTTTATTAATATTTTTGTATTTAAAAAGAAAATTCAATTTAATGTATTCTTTACATGATTTATTAAATGCAAATTTTTGGATAAAGATAATCTGTAGATAATTTTGGGGAATAATAGGTTGGAGTTGATTAGTCATCTTTATTTTTCATTTAAAAATCAAATAATTTTTAATTGTAATTTGTCACTTTTGTCCCTTTACCACTTCAAACTTCAAATGATTCTATAGGTTTATATATAGCTCGAAACGAAATTGTAAATACACGAAAAATGTAGATTTTTTTCTATTTAACGTATTTTGAATTTTTCGAAACGGATATATATTTTTCAAATGGACGAAAACTATTATAATGTATGGTTAGATAGTCTATTTTTATCTAACGTATTATTAGACAGTCTATTTTCGCATACCTATGAATTTCACAAATAACCAAACATCAAGGGGGGAAAACGTAATTGGGATTCACGACTTTATTTGGTAATGTTAAAAACATCACATGACAAAGTTTTGGGAAGGAGTATTTTTAAAAAAAATTGAAAAGAGAATAAATATATGCTATGCAACAAATATAGAGTCTATTATCGCGTGCCTGTTTTTACATAACGTATAATTAGACAGTCTATTTTCGCGTATCTATGAATTTCACAAATAACCAAACATCAAGGGGGAAAAACGTAATTGGGATTCCCGACTTTATTCGGTAATGTTTGAAGCATCATAGGACAAATTTTTGGGAAGGAGTATTTAAAAAAATTGAAATGAAAAAAGCATATGCTATGCAACAAATAAAAAGACTATTTGTTGCACACGGTCTATGTCGATTAGAGGGGCAAAATCGTCATAAATACAAAAAATATAGAGGTTTTTTTTGTTGATTTCTAGTTTCTTAGGTAACTGATGACTTATGTATATTGGGTCTAATTACCCTAATTTTTATTATTATTTAATATGTATGGAAATCTTAGAAAATCAATCTTTATGAAAAGAAAATGTATTAATTAAGGATAAAATATAAATTTAATTGTTTTTCTAATCCACATGAACAAATTTTGAAAGACACTTACGAGATAGAGCCATAGCGGAGTATATAATCCGCGAATGTTAGAACCATGGAATGGTTGAATAAAAAGTATACTTATGGGATTTTTACAAAATTTAAAAATTGTTCAAAATTGTATGGATTTTTGCTTACAAAGACTTAATATTTGTGGAGTTTGTCGTTTTGGTCTGTCAAATGGATCAAGATCCATTAACGTTAGCTTTGAGTCAAAGTCTCTGGGCCACAAAGGCGAGACCTAGTTCGCCAAAATCCAAACCGAAAACGTCGCCGTTTGAGATAGAAGGAAGAATCTGTTATAACAGATTCTCCAAAAAACTCTCTTCATCAAGTTTTCTTCTAGATACGAAACAGAGAGAGAGAAAACAGAGAGAGTCAAGAGAGAAGAGTTCAGAGAAAAGAGAATAGAGATTCACGGTGGTTCACGGTGGATCAGGGGATCACTTTCTTTTTCGATTGGAGCTGGAACTAGCTCTGGTTGTCTTCCACTTGCGACGGCCATATCCTTTGTTACAAGGAGGTCCCGAGTCTTGACCGTCTCTCAAGGTGCGAAGCTTGCTCAATTTCAGTTGATTGAGCCAGTTTGATATCCATCTACAAGAAATGTAGATTGGTTAGTCTCTTTCTTGGTGAAAACACTTGAAACATTCTTGTGAGTGTATCGGCATTGATCTAGTGAAAGAATGAGTGTTTTGTTCACTCCCCGGAGATGTAGATCCGCGAACTCCGGGTAAACAAACTTGTTGTGTTCATTACTAGCTTACTAGATCATAAGAAATTCAAAAGCAAACTACTACAATCGGATCTTTGTATCAAGAACAAAAGGACTTAACATACCATTGAATCGGGTTTAAATCTTCACAAGTGGTATCAGAGCAATCCAGGTTCATCACAGAGGTTATTCTTTGAAGAAACAATTAGGTCTGTGAGGTTTTATCTTTGGTAAAGAAGTTAGAACCAACTCAAGGTAAATTTGAGATGGAGAAGTTTGATGGGAAGGAGACTTTGGGATGTGGAAGTACAAGATGCTAATGCAATTGGAAATCCAAGGCTTAGAGTCTGCCTTGATAGAAGAAGAGGTTTCCGAGAGTACTAAGGGAAAAGCAATAGAAGAAGATCCAAAAGAAAAGCCTAAGATTAGACCAGTTGATCCACTCAAGAAGGAGAAGGATAAAAGAGCAAAGAATCTCATTTGTTCATGTCTAACCAATCTGGTATTAAGAAAGGTTATGAAACAGACGACGGCTCTGGGGGTGTGGAAGGCATTGGAAAGAGATTATCAAGACAAAACTCTA
>OVAN01016208.1:0-10758 GCA_900406275.1 Anastatica hierochuntica
AATCGGATGAAAACGCTAAACTGTAAGTAAAATTGAGCAAGGGTCTCACACCCCGCCCCTTACCCAGCTTGAAACTATATGTATATCTAATGCTTTTCAGAGTAAATATTAATTATAACAAATAAGAAAAAGATGACATTTTTTCATTAAAAAAAAAACTATCGGAATAATGATATTTGCTGGGTACCTCAGAATCATATATTTGGAACATAAAGTATGGGTTCCAACTTAGAATAATACAAACTCCAGAAAAAGATTTATAAATTATGATAAAGAATCTAATTCAAGTTTAACAAAAATATATAGGAAAAATTAAGAAAAGGAAATAAATGATTTGTGGAAAGGCACTAATATGGAAAGCGTGTGGAGCGCATTATTATGAGTGGCAACCCTACAGGCACGCTCGCACCTTTTTTGTTGTGCCTTCGGTGGGTCAAACTGTATGCCAGTGCTCCCTATTTATTCCCAACTTCGTGTCGTTTTCTTGTTGCCCCTTATTTAATTAATCTGAACACTTTTTTTTTTAACGTCTTCATTTGAATAGACTTTAAGAGTGGTGTTGGTCCTCATACAATATGTTCTCCAATCCAGAAGGAATAAAATTAAAACAAACTGATGATGTTCGACGGAACGGTTTTTTTGCAATCATATCAGCAACTTTATTAGAAGCCCTTGGAATCCAAGCAAACACCACAGCGTCGAACCGCTCAGCCCACAGCAGGACATCCTGATATAAGTTATGAAGACGAAAATGGAGTTGTTGTTGTTGAAGGATATTGTACAAAGTTTTGTTGTCGCCTTCAAAAATACACTTCCTATATCCTCTTATCCAACTTTGCTGCATGCATACGACTAAAGCTTGCATTTCTAATTGTAAAGAACAACGGGAGGTACTTGTTTTCGTCACTCCTGCACAAAGGTATGACCCCTCATCATTCCGTAATATCCATCCTGCTTTCGATGTGCCAATACCATTTGCGGACCCATCATAGTTACATTGATGTAATTATGTGGAGGTCGTTTCCAAGTTGAAATTCTTGATTGTGGTGGACGAGAAGAAGAGGTACACTCTTTAATGCTGGAAAGGTAGTCATGAACATCATCAGTGGCGAGCCGGAGGGTTTTATCCCAGTCAAAGGATCGTTGTTGTTACACAAGTATATTACGACTTTTTCAAAGTCTCCAAAGGATCCAAAAAGGTAGGTGTCGCTGGAACTCAGATAGGTCCCGGTTTTTGTAATGTTGAATAATGAGAAGAACCTTTGCCTCAAAATCCAATCGTCTATCGTGTAGTGCCGGAAGGCCTACCCCTGATGCTCGCCATACACTCACAGCATAAGGACATAGAAAGAATAAGTGGTTAAGATCTTCATCTTCATAGCAACAACGACGGCATATGTAATCGGAAGTGATATGACTGTTAGCCAGACAGGAACCGACAGATAGCGCCGAAGAAACGCTTCGCCAAAGAAAGTGTTTTAATTTGGGGGTGATGCGCACCCTCCAAATCTGACTTTTGAGTTCTGCTTTCCCTGGTGGTGGGACAAGACCATTTCGCGCAGCAGCCAGATGATTAGCTAGCCAAGCACCCGACTTAACCGTATAGAACCCATCTTGTGTGTAATGCCAGCCCACCTGGTCGTGAGATTTACGTGTGGAAAGGTGTAAAGAGCGAATGTGCTCAACATCTTGGGGATCAAACATCGCTTGCAGGGTTGGTATATCCCAACATACTTGTTCATCCAATAGTTGAGAAACGAAATTTATAGGAGCAATAGGACCATACAGTCTACGAGGTGATCTAGGCGGGGAGACATCCAGCCAAGGATCAGTCCAAACGTTCGTCTTGGCACCATCACCAATGATCACACGTAGCCCTCGATACAATAGGTCCCGACCTGTTAAAAGTGAGCGCCATATAAATGAAGGTTTTGTACCTGAAGAGGCTTTGAGTATCGAAGTGTCCGTGAAATAGCGTCCTTTAAGTACACGCGATGCTAGATTATTGGGATTCTGCAATATACGCCAAACTTGTTTTGCCAGAAGAGCCTGGTTAAAATGTTGAATATCACGGAAGCCTAACCCACCTTCTTTTTTTGAAAAGCTTAGCCGTTTCCAGGAAAACCAATGCATAGAGCGATGTCCATTACCTTTACTCCACCAGTATTTAGCTATGACATTTTCTATCTCTTCACAAATGCCCACCGGTAGTTTGAATACGTTCATCGTATAAACTGGGAGAGCTAAGGCAATTGTTTTAAGGAGAATTTCTTTACCAACCTCAGATAAAAACTTCTTGGACCAGCCTTCTGTTCGTTGTTTTACTTTTTCCACAATGTAACGAAAGACTTCCTTTTTCTTTCGTTCGATCTGTTCTGGAAGGCCCAAATAGCTACCATGACCACCCTCATTATGGATGTGAAGGAGACGCCGAAGATTTGTTTTGACATCGTCGCGAATCCGGCTGCCGAACGTGACAGCGGATTTATTTAAGTTGACCTGCTGACCAGAGAGTTTTTCATACATATCTAAAGTCTTTCTGATGGTCTTCGCTGATTGCGGATGAGCATGACAAAAGAAGATCGCATCATCTGCAAAAAATAGGTTATGAACAGTAGGACCAGAATTACTAATTTTCATACCCTTAATTTTCTTCTGTCGTGCAGCCTGGTGAAACAGATGTATGAGGACCTCAGCACAAAGAATGAAGAGGTACGGCGAAAGGGGATCACCCTGACGAATCCCTCTCGTAGGTTGAATATGACCATAAGGCGAACCATTTATGAGCACCGAAAAACTCACCGATTCCACACACGCCATAATCCACATGATTCATTTGTTATCAAAGCCCATAACTATCATTGTGTCACGTAGAAACTGCCATTCTACGTGATCGTACGCCTTGGAGATATCGGTTTTGACCGCCATGTAGGACTTAGCCTAACGTTTACGAGACTTTAGAGAATGCAACAATTCATGAGCGACTATGATATTATCCATACCTTGGCGACCAGGAATAAATGCAGCTTGATTTTCAGAGATGAGATGCGGAAGATGAAACTTGAGGCGATTGACCAACAAATTAGAAATAATTTTATACGAAACATTGCAGAGAGCTATAGGGCGAAAATCGGCCATAGTTTTGGGAACATCGATCTTCGGAAGGAGGAAAAGGTTCGTATGGTTGATTTGGTCAAGGAAGATGCCCTGATCGAAAAAATCATGCACCATACAAATGATATCCTCCTTCAACAGCGGCCAGAATTGTTGAAAGAAAGCACCAGTGAAACCATCTGGCCCCGGCGCCCGAGCCGAACCAATCTGGAAAACAACCTGTTGAATTTCACTTTCTGTGAAGCCCTTGGTTAACTCAAAATTCATTTGAGGTGTGACCCACTTTGGAAAGTCCAGAAATGCTTCGTGGCGGAGACGAGGATAGCCTTCTCCATTAGCGGAAGAAAAGAGATGCGAGAAATAGGCATTGGCAGCATGACCCACCCCTTCATCCCCTCTATAGATCGCACCCAAGCTGTCCTCTATAGCCAAAATACGATTTCGGGCTAGGCGTGTCTTTGCGGTAGCATAGAAAAACTTTGTATTTCGATCACCTTTGCAAAGCCAATCATTCCTACTCTTAGTCTTCCAAAAATGCTCCTCGTCACGATAAGCTGTGGCAAGGTCTGTTTTGATAGTGTGGATGTTCTCAGTGGTATCGCCATTTGTTAGAGCTCGATCAAGTTCTTGTTTCAATTTTGCGATACGAATAGCTGCATTAGTAACATGTCTGCGTCGCCATGAAGAGATAGTGGACCTTGATGAGCAAAGCTTATCGTGGAGACTTAGATGCGGCGGTGAAGCATCCCAAGCAGCACTTACAGTATCACGAAAATCTTGACTTTCAGCGAGGGAGGAATTGTACATGAACTGCCCTCTTCTTGTTTCAATTGTTTTGGATGTGTAAATGAGAAGCGGGCGATGATCGGACCCTTCAAATGGGAGAAATTCTACAAGAGCCGAAGGATGAGTGGCTAGCCATTGTGAATTCATCATGGCTCAATCCAAACAACACCAAATGTCATGGTGACGCCGTTTACCTTGCCAAGAGAACTTATTGCCTGAACTTTTTAAGTCACAAAAGCCACAAGTGGTAACCATGCGCCTAAAATCAATGAAGGTACTATCAGCCCGCGAAGGACCACCTCGCTTTACCTCGTTACTCATGATCTCATTAAAATCACCAGAGATAAGCCACGGTGCATTACGAGTAGTAGAGAACCGTTCAAGTCTCTCCCAAAGGAGATGTCGCATTTTAGTTTCCGGGTAACCATAAACAAAGGAAAAATAGAAAGAAAATTCATTAAAAACAACTTGACAATCTACAAGGTTTGGATTACTAGAAATAAAAGAAACAGAAACAGATTTTTTAGAGAAGATAGCTATACCACCGCTAAGACCTATAGGTGGAACCGTAAATACCGAATCATATCCAATATCACAGCAAACATCACGGATATAGTCATCTTGTTGTTTGGTTTCTAGGAGGCAAATGATGTCCGGGAGATACTTCTTGCGTAGCTCCTTGAGGCGTCGAACTGTCAAGTCAATGCCAAGACCTTGACAGTTCCAAACGATTGTATTCATGGGGACCTTGGTGGTTTCGGGTCCACCGCACCTCCATCTGTTTCATTGTGGCTTGAACTTGCTTCACCCTTGTCACGAAAGTGAACTTTCTTCTGCTCTGACATAGTGATTTGGTCCACCAACTTTCTTTTAAGTTCAGCCCTTTTGGCACTATCTGTTTCAGAATAGGCAGCAAGCAAAAGTATCTCATTCTCATTACGTTCCAAAACAGAAAGGGAACCTGATTGGCGAGAATCGACCGCAAGAGAAGGAGCTTCATTAGGATCAGCAGGATCAGATTCCAGAGCCGGAACATCATCGCTAATTACATCATCCGCAGACACTGAGATCGTGTCAGAGTCGCTATCATCAGACAGATCTTCATCTTCTAAAGGGTTTAGAGCATCAACTTCCATTCGGTCTTGTGCACCAGCATGTTCTATGTCTTGATTGATATTGTTCACATCCAGGTGATCAACCGGCTGGAGATTCCTGGGTCCATTACCATTCTGGTTTGATCATGCCCATCATCGCCATCACTAAGATCCGAATCCTCACCATCATTATGTATCAAACAGCGCCCCGGATCGTGTGTAATGAGACCGCAGATGTCACAGAACCCACAGAGCCGTTCATAATGAAAGCTGAGCAGGGTGTTAACGCCTTGAACAAACTGAAATTGCCTTTGGAATCGCAGAGGGAGATTGATATCCCAGTTAATCTGCACACGGTCGAATTCAACCCGAACAGCAACAGCCGGATCATATTCGACGTTCATAAGTGGTCTGAGAGTCCTTCCGATATGTGCTATGACTTCACGATTCACGAATTGGTACGGGATCCCTCGGATTTGAATCCAGAATCTGATGAAATTCATCATTAGAGGGTTCATCAGTGGTGTCCATCGCTCCAGAATGAGCATCCGCTCCGCATAGGCCCACGGACCACGCCGGAGAACAGAGAGCATCAATTCCTCGGATGGGAATACGAACTGAAAGCGGCGGCCATCAATTATCCTACCATGAGCAACACCATGTAAACCCCCAAGCCGCGGAAGATTGGCAATGATTGCACGGATGTTTTGCCGGCGAGGCATGATTGGCCGGCCAATTAGAATGAACCGGTTTTCCTCTGCGGCTTGACGAACCACCGCGGGAGGGAGGGGATAGGGTTCTTCATCGATGCCCAGGTTGAGGTCTTTGAGGCCACGCCGCATGTGGTCAGCCATGATAGTGAATAGAGAAAAGGATTTGCAGAAGAAGAGAGATTGAAGAAGAAGGGTAGAAGAGAAGGGAAATTGTTTGAGATTATAAAGGGTGAATCTCGAAGGAGAAAGCAGTTCATCACGTCGCAGGAATTTCGCGATCGTGGGGGAATCATCAGGGTCGTGGGTCGAGTCAGATCGGAGATCCACGTTCCCGGAACAGTTTATCTCAGCCGCGAGATCGGCGGCGAGGCAAGTTTTGCAAAAGTCGCCTTTTTCGAATCGTTTCTTTTTTAATCCGAACACTTTTTTAATGTAGAAACGCAGTACTCCTTTCTTTTCTTTTATATATATTTGATGTTTTAGGAGAATTTTTTTTGTTCCATGTTAAATTTTTTTTTTAACGTCAAACTAATTTATTGATTTCAAATCATACACAAGAGTTGATACATCCATAATACACTGACAACGAATAAACCCAAATACATATCCACAATTTTCCAACCAAACACTAAACAGAATAATGAAAAAGCGAATTTCCACAATGCTTTCGATAACGAAGCCTTACTCGCCAACAAGTTATTTAACTTGTTTCTTTCCTTCTTCAGAGTCGATCCCAATATAACGAGATCGTCGTTCTTAACTATCTTCTTTTCGATAAAATATCATAGCAGACTGATATTATCGATGATACTCATCTCTCGCATAGATTTTTCGTACATAATATCCACTTCATCTTTGATAAAAACATCCAAATTATTCGTCCTTTCCAATAAATGCTCCTCCACGAAAGATGATCGCACTTCTAAACACATATCGAGCCGTTCAAAACAACTCCACTGGCATGTGAAAAGCATTGCAAAGTTAACCAAAATTTGGCTAGACATAAACTGTTGTGTTGAAAACTTCGTCAGTGCGGTTAAATCATGAATGTATGACATCCTTGTAATGGACTTCGATCCATACTTCGACCCGCCTACATGAATCAGTATCATGAAGAGACACTTCCTTGATTCACTAAAATACATAAAAAACAAGAGAAAATCAAGGTTTTGCATCAGGCTGAGCGTCTCTTCCAATGGCGGTGGCCATGGCGGTTTGGAGATCTGATATTTGGATTTAAAAAAATGCATTATTCCGGATAATTTATCTGAAGAAATAAAACCGCCGTGTCATGAGAGCAACGGAAAGACGCCAGGAAGAGAAGCCTGCGAGTGTCGCAAGTCGATCACCAAAAAACACTCATCGAAGGAGAAAATCAAAGTGACGAAACCCAATGAAATCGTCATCAAATGAAGGAAATTTATTAACTTAATCTATATAAACATAAAAAATGAAAAGGAAAAAAAACCGGCGGCATAAACCGCCGGAACACAGAGAATCGGATGCAAACTTTGTTCAGAGTCGGTTTTGCAATCGTTTGTTATTATCTTCTATTTCTTCGCGTTGTGAATCTGTTCCATGTTAAACTTTATTTTCGACTTTCTATACATAAAACTAAAATTTATTTAAATTATGTGACTATTTTTGATAACCATTATGTGATTATTTATATTCTGTAATATGATTTTTTTATTGGTTAAACTGACTTTAATTAATATTATTTTATATAAAAATGGAAAATTGAAAAAACTATGCGTTTTTTTAATTTTTGTATTTAACTCCAAAACATTAAATATAAAAAAATCTGAGGGAGTAATATACATCAATTCCTTTTGATGTCTCAAATACAACAACTTTCAAAATAGTTGTTTTCTTATGGCCGTATCAAAATGTTATATTAAGATATGCATGGTAGTTCAAAAGATATAAAAACTAATTTATATTGTAAATATAACATTGTAAATCAAACTGCATTTTGTACATATGAAATGATAGATCAATAATTATTATTACGTTAACTAAATGATCATATTTTTCTGGGAAAAAAATCAGTATAGTTTAAAACATCATATATATAGAATGAATTCATAGATTATATAGAGATTTCAAAACAGATTAATATTTACCTACCAAAGAAAAAACATCAATCAAATATAGTTCAACAACAATTTCAATAGAATTGATTTTTGTTCTTATAAGATCTAAAGTAGAAATAAGCAATATAATATCATTGTAATGCAAAATTATTACATATGGAGAAGGGCTTGTGGTCTGGTGGTAAGGAGACGGGACCTGGTGGCAAACACCATCAGGGTTCGATCCACCTGCTACGCAGAAACTAAGTCACATTGTTCCTTCTCACCCACACGGATATGAACCCTTGCTTTCGGTCCATTTGAATATCCAGCGAAAGAGTCTATCCGTGGGCTGGCCTCACACCCAGTAGTTAGATCTAGTCCATCATTGATCTGGGTTTAACCCTTTATTTTATAAAAAAAATTATTAAATAGGTAGTCGTAGGTAGAAGAACCCATTAGAAAAGGTATTGTAACACCAAAATATATTAAAGAAACATAGAAAGTTAGATCTGTATGAAAGATAAATAATCATTATGTACATTTACTTGTTTCAAATTAAATTATTGGGGAGAGAAAAGAGTCCTCATTCGGAAATAAAAGATGTTTTCCCTTTGGGGAAATTTCACAATAATAATTATACTCATATAACACAATGAGTCATTGTCTTGCACCACTCTAATTAAAAAATAACGTATAATAACTTCTCCTTTATCAAAAAATTTAATACAGAAAAACTTTACGAACTACTAATTTATTGGCCTATTAATATTTAGAGAAAAATAATCGTGTGTTGGGTGTGAGTGGTGGACAAACAACTCTGACATTTCGTTTAAACAACTCTTATATTGAAAGAATTGAAGTTGCGGAGAACATCATATATTCATATTATTGTTTAGTTTAATGATTTTTTTCATTTTAATACCTCTGGGGCTTCTTATTACAAAATTTGATATATTTTGAAGACTCTTCTCTACTTAACACCGTTTAGTGAATTAGTTTTGCATGCAAGAGTAGATTGACAAACTTTTTTCATTAATCTGAATCCAGTTCACCATGCTTACAAAACTGAAATCTAAATTTAAGATATACTTTAAAGATTAAGTCTAAATTATATAGGATGTGCGTGAAATATTTAAAGACTAATTTGTCAAATGACCATAAAAACATTAGTTAAAAATTTGGGAGTAACAAATAATAATAATATAATAATAGGGATGTTTTACAAAAACATCCCATCTTCTTTACAAAAAAAATTTAGGGGCAAAAAGTAGATTATAATTTTGATGAGTTTGGAAACTTAAATAATGGTTGATTCATGGTCATATGTTCATATTTCCTATATTTAAGCTAGAAAACAATATTTTTATAGTAGAAGATGTAAGAACTATTAGGTGGGGTCAAATATGTTAAGGATTAAATGTGTTAGGGCCATTAATTAAATAACCTATTTTGTAGTGGTCACTTTGTGATAAAGGAAAGGTTATGGGCATAAGTGTTATGAAATATTAATATGTGGATACTTTTGGCAATTTCTAGTTTGATGAGGGGCCGAACTAGAAATTAATTCTCTATAAATAGAGGGTTATGGTCCCCAAAACAATCCTAACAGAAAATATAGAAACTCACTGCATCCCCATCACCAGAGAATTAAAGTCATCCATGATTTGCTTTGGAAGATTCATTCCCTAATTCATTCAGATCTCTAAGCATGGATTCATCAGGTACGCTTCCGCTTTCGTTCTTATTAATGAGAAACTGATATGGATCATAGATTGAATAAATCTAACAAGTGGTATCGGAGCCACCATATTCAGTTTCTGGTTGAAATTAAGGTTTTTCTCTCGATTTTCGGATTTATTTATTTTATTTTTTAAAATAAATTCGAAATTATTTTGGATGAAAAATTTTGATTGTTGAGTCTGATTTTTCATTAAAGTTTATGCTTGAATTTGGTATTCTGGGATCTGTAGTTTTGTTTGATGTTAGATCTCTTAATATGCATGTTTAGATCTAGCTTTTGGGTTAATTATTGTGCAGAAAATTTAGATTTTGTAAAGTTTATGTCATCCGATCTAAAGTAGTTTACTCATACGGTTTAAGTTTTCCGAAAATAAAGAATATTTTTTGAGAAATTTTGAGGTAAAATTTTCGGATTTTGATATGCTACAGCGGTGACTGTGATCGTCTTCAGGTTTTTTTTTAGGGTTTCTGCTGAAACCAAGATTGAAACAATCTGTTTCATTTGGGCTTATTTGTGTTTTTTAATCGGCCCAACTTAAGTGATTCAATTAAAAAAAGTAGGACTTGGGCCGACAAGCCCATGCCCTGGGAATATAAAAGCGCTGGTCAACGAGTCTTTGACCGTTTTCAGTGCAGGTGTTTTCTTTTCCATCATCAACCATTCTGCCACATTAACTTTCTTGCATAAAGAACCCTCAGACATCTTATTATATGTCTGTGCAGTAATAATTTTAGTTTCAAATCAATAATTAAAATTTGATTGTACAAGTTTAATATTAAAAGTGGATTAATTAAATCAAGATGTCGGCCCAAAGGAAGACCTATCGTGAGGATATTTTTTTCATGAAAAATATTAAATGATGTATGTATGTAAATTTATGCGGATATAATTCGGCCCAAAGGAAGATTTATATTTGGCCAAATTTACATATATACGTGTGTGTATTTTCATGCGAATATTGGATCGGCCCAAAGGAAGGTCTAATGTTTGGCCGAAATACACATACACCTATGATGGTGAACACGTGAAAATTATATGGATTTAAACATGTGAATGATATATCGGCCCAAAGGAAGATTTATTATTTATCATGGATTATTGTCAGTGTTTGATCGTTACAACAAGAGTACTGCTAGTAATTAATATTATTGTCAAAAGACTTGATACTAATGTTACACTTCGTATCTTGGATGGGATATGTACAATTTTTTTATATTTATTATTGATTTTCT
>OVAN01016209.1:0-10758 GCA_900406275.1 Anastatica hierochuntica
CTTTCAACGTGTTCAAAATGGCTTGGTCAACGATAATTGATGATTTTTTTTTGTTTGACCAATAGTTGATGTATAAAATGGCCTACTTGTGAATTCATGTTTTTTATGGCTTTAATTCGAAAGTTCATGGTTTTTTTGACAAATTTCCCCAAACAAAAATGTAAACATTGTTCCTAAAAAAAGATAGTTTTTGATCGGTTTTGAAATCAAAGTTTGATTGAAATTAAAGAAAAAAGCAAAAAGGGAAAATGACAAGACGATAGAATATGTTTTTGCACAACAAAAAATCCTCCTCTATTTCAAAGGAAGTACAATTTAGCGATTTTGATTTAGATGTCGTTCATGTGTGAGTTTCTTGAATTATTGTTATAAACTAGAGTTTGACCCACGCGATCGCACAAGTGTTTTTTTAGTTTTTATGTATTCGATTGAGGATTGTTCGTATTTAAATTTTTGAGTATCGGACTCGAAATCTTTGGTTATTTCGAGATTTAGACTTGGGTTCAAGTTCAATATTTTAGATTTTTCAGTTATTCGAATTTCGGATTCAAGTTTAAGTTTGGAATTTTCAGTTTTTTGGATTTTTTCGGGTAGTTGTATGGATGCAGGTACAAATAATACTTGATACCCGAAATATCGTGAAACAAAACTCGTTGGAGTTTTTTTTTTCTAAACATCAGATAACTAAACATAAACTTTTATAATTTATATTAATTATTTTATAATTTTATAGGTTATTATAAATTTTATCACTTTATAATTTTTTTTATTTTTGTAATAAATTTTATTTGTTAAATATTAATATTGTAATATAATTATTTTGAATTTATTTTAAGTTTTA
This sequence comes from Anastatica hierochuntica, assembly GCA_900406275.1. Taxonomy (NCBI): domain Eukaryota; kingdom Viridiplantae; phylum Streptophyta; class Magnoliopsida; order Brassicales; family Brassicaceae; genus Anastatica; species Anastatica hierochuntica. The sequence continues at coordinate 842 of OVAN01016209.1, forward strand.
AAACAAAATATATTTAAATGTTGGTGAAAAATTAAAATTTTCATTTTTAAATAAATAAAATTTTTGAACCAAATCTAACAATATATATATTTTGAATATTCTAATAAATTAAATATTATAATTTGAATGTAATGACATTTTACGTAATATTCTATAGTATAATAAAGTTATTTTCATAATGGTATTTCTTTTTTAATAAAATAGATTTGATTGGTTGATGAAACAAAATTTTGAATCAACCACCCTGAAATTATATTTTACTACGTAAGCAAATATGATATTATAGTTAAATTTTTCATATAATATTTACATATACGAATTTACGGACAACCAACTAGTTTTACTAAAGTACTGGTTTTAAAAATTGATCGGTTCTCTTAACTTGATAATACGTAAACTATATTATGGATTTATATACATTAAAGATGCATGTGATAAGTTTGATGAGAGCAAAAACACAAAAGGTGTTTAGGAAGAATTATAATAGACTCTCGTAAGAAATAAGTTAAAATGTACATCGAATTATATAGAAAATATCTAAGACCTAATTTCCTAAATTAAGATAAATATAAATGTTAATAATATATTTCCAGATAATGGTAAATTTCCTATTCTAAGATATTAACATATTCATTTAATATTTCCATATTTTCATCTTGATCTTGGTCGATATGATGATCTCACAATACCCTCCCGCAAACTCATATGTAGAAACACGTATGAGATTGGACTTCATTTCAAACGAATCTTCACTTCGGATAATCGGCGTTATATCCGGCCGTCGGGTCATCATGACGTTTATACCTCGTCAAGGTCAAGTCGGCTGCAACATCCGGCCGTCGGATCAATAACTACGTTTATACCCGGACGAAGGGTCAATTCAGTGGAAAATACATATCACGTATTCATGTATCTTCTTCGTTTCCATCATCACCATTGGATCTACGTATCTATCCATCAGATCAGAATTCATCATCGCCGGATCAATATCGTATCCGGTCGAATCAACTTTAACCACAAGTCTGGATCGCTCTTCGAACATCTCGTTCATGAAGAAACTTGTGATTTTTTTAAAATGGTAAAAGAATATTACCACCAGATCGTTGCTTAGTAGTAAGAAATAAACGGTTTTTTTTTCTTTTCTTTCATTTTTTAGAATAATAGATGGAAAAAAACATTCAAAGAGAACAAAAGATGACAGAAAAAACTCAGGTAAAAGAAGAAAAGAAATCAAAAACTTAGTTTTTTTTTTAAAAAACGTGTAGAAAAGTCTCCAACGTGAAAGAAGAAACGATGGAGATAGGTCAAGAAAGATTAAAAAGAAACAGAAAATTATAGAAGAGGTTTTTTTTTCATAACCGCGGAAGCAAAAGCTTTAACCCATAGGATTTGGATCAATGCTCTGCTACCATGATAAGTTTGATGAGAGCAAGAACACAAAGTGTGTTTAGGAAGAATTATAATAGACTCTCATAAGAAATAAATTACAATGTACATCGACTTCTATAAAAAATATCTAAGACCTAATTTCCTAAATTAAGATAAATATAAATGTTAATAATATATTTCCAAATAATAGTAAATTTTCTATTCTAAGATATTAACATATTCATTTAATATTTCCATATTTTCATCTTGATCGATCTGATGATCTCTCAATAGTCTGGACATGTTTACAAAAGAGAAACTCCCAATAGTCTGGACATGTTTACAAAAGCGAAATGTATAGATTCGTAAGCATGATTTCAAGTATAGATGCATATTTCTATTATTATTCACTTTCATCATATTTATGTAGAATTCATTTCAAGTTTAATGAATGAACGTGGCGAATAAGCATGATTTGTAAATCGAAGATAATGGGAGTGAGTATACAGCAAACATGGGCAAAGCTAATACTCGTTATAACTTTAGATTAATTATCAAAAGCTTATAGTGGGCAGATGCTCCTCCCATTATAAATGTAGATTTGACGCATTGGATGATTAATAAATAATATTATAACTTATGTGCTACATTGAAAGATTCGTATTAATCATAAAACCCATCATCTACTATGTATATTTATATGAGACAAATCTACCTAACACTCTTAAAACAAATAGCTACACTAAGGAAAAAAAACATACAGAAGATGATAATAGAAGAAGTAGGAGATGATTATACAAAAGATGGAACTGTTGATCTTCGAGGCAATCCTGTTCGAAGATCCATTAGAGGTCGTTGGAAAGCTTGTTCCTTCGTTGTCGGTATTTATTCTTTCTTTCTGTAATGATCTTTTTTACTACTAAGTGTCTTAGTTTGCCGAGATTTACAAAATTAGTTGATTAATCAGGGTGATTAAGCGTTAATTAATATTAACAGTTTTCTGTGTTTCAGATTTTGTTATAAGTGTATCTAAAAACTGTCATGAGTCTCAAGCACTTTTTAATAGTTTTTAGCCAAAAAAAAAATTTTCAATAGACAAGAGAAGTATAACTTGGTGACGTATCTTATCTACAAATTAAGAAAATATATCAAACTGAAAAATGAAATTGTGAAAACATATGAATTGAGGTCAAAAATATCCCAAACTCTTTTTATTTTCCATATGAAAATGTAACACTCCCGACAGCCCTTGACGTCTTCTCTCAAGGTCCGAAGACCGATCTTATCCGATGGTCGAGAGTGCTATCTCTAGAAGGTTTTTAAATCATGATTTACTGTCCTTGTAATCACCAGACGATCTTTCCTGTGTTTGTCCTCGCTAGCACGATTGTGAATCACTTCTCGAAAGGTCATCCACCTAGTATTGCTTCAGCACAAGTACGCTTAATCGTGAAGTTCTATCAGGACCAGTGATCGAAAAGATAAGTTAATGCATTTTGGTGACATAGACAACGGGAATATCTCATAAAAAAATTTCAAAGTGACATCCACTTCCACTTTTGAAATTTTTTCACTTATACGTTAAACCTTCGAAGTGACAACTTTTAAACCTTAAAAGTGGCTAAATTGTGGGCGTTGACCGTTGACTTAACGGTTCCATTAAATATACTAACGGAACCGCTGACGTGGCACTAAAATAAGATCATTTAAATGAATTTAAATAATTAATTTATTAATTTTTTTTAATAAATTTGTAATAATTGATTTAAAGTTCAAAAAATTAAAAATCTTGGAATATTTAATGAAATTACTATAATAAGTTTTAAGTATATAAAAAACATTAATAATATGAAAGATTTTGAAATTAAAAAATGAAAACTCAAAAGGAATTGATTAAAAATATTGGGAAAGTAAAAATGTTCTGAAACTAAAAACACCAAGTTAAAATTTTATTTATTTCTAGTTTCTTAGTTTAATATAAAATTATTTGTATTAACTCAAATTTATTAGTTCTTATATTTTTCTAATATTTTTCAACCTTCACCTCATTTTAATATTTTAATACAAAATTTAAAGTTTTTTTATTTTCATAACTTTTTGAGTTTTCCAATAGTTTTAATCATTTTGCTTTTGAGTTTTTCATTTATAAATATTTTTCAAAATTTAGCTTATTTTTAAACTTTATTTCTAAATTTTAATTTTTTAAGAGTTATTTTCATAATTTGAATAAGATTTCTAATATTTTCCAATATTTTATGAATTTTAAATCAGTTATTACAAATTTATTAAAACAATTAATAAATTGATTTAAATAATATTATTTTAGTGCCACGTTAACGATTCTGTTAGTATATTTGACGGAATCGTTAAGTCAACGGTCAACGCATACAATTTAGCCACTTTTAAGGTTTAAATTGTTAAAGTTGTCACTTCGAAGGTTTAATGTAGAAGTGAAAAAATTTCAAGATTTAATGTAGAAGTGAATGTCACTTTGGAGGTTTTTTATGAGATTTTCCCCATAGACAACCCACTTTTTTAATTTTCCATATGAAAATTTAACACTCCCGACAGCCTTTGGCGCCCCCTCTCAAGGCTCGAGGACACATCTTGTCCGACGGTTGGAAGTGCTATCTCGATGAGATTTTAAAGTCGTATTTATTGTCCTTGTAATCATCAGACGATCTTTCCTGTGTTTTGTCCTCACTCGCACAAGATTTCGCGGATCACTTGCCTGAAAGTCATCTATCCCAGTATTGCTTTAGCACAAGCACGCTTAACTGTGGAGTTCTATCAAGACCAGTGACCGAAAAGATAAATGCATTTTGGTGACACAAGTAGCCAAATCAATCATCTTAAGCTCTCCTCACATACCACTTTGTCTCCATAAACCGGCGTCTCACGAAAAAATCTGCAAAAACTTAAAATAAGCTTGGCTCACTACCAATATTAGGGGATAATTCATATTCATTAGTTAAAAAATTTTGTATAGATATTTTTATTGAATAAATAGTATTGATATTATCTATATATAAAAATAACTAGGGGACATATATATCATATATTAGTTGGTTGGTCCACATTGTATGCAATCATAAACAAAATTAATATTTTTATACTTGATAATTTTGTAATATGATGTTTTATTAATTTTAAAATTTATTTATATGGTAAACAGACGTTTGGATGATGTATTAACATTATTAACTTTCAAAATTTTAATCATATTTATAATTTTAATTAAATTAATAATTTTAATTAAATTATTGTTCTATATAGGCATAAAAGTATTAATATATGATTTCTTGAAGTTTAATTTGTCTTGTAAATAATCTTAATTTGTTAAAAACAAATGATTTTTTAACTTTTATCATAATGTGTATGGAACTTTATTACTTAAAATAAAATAGATTTTTTATTAATAGTTTAAATTGAAATTTCGAAAATAGTTATTTTATTTACCGTCCAATTCATTAAATTAGAAAAAAAAAATTATGATTGGTTTTCAACCTACAGAGACAACGTTTACAAAAGTAATATTCCGAAAGCAACGTTCACTACATTTCATCTCGAAATGTAGCGATGATATGCTCCATCTCAAACATTTTACCGTAAAAAGAATCGTCCTATTTTTGGGGTCTAAACAAATCTATCGAAATCTTGACATTGGATCTATTAGCTTCCAAGATCCACCTACTTGATATCGAGACTTTGTATAATTGTATTTGCACTTGTGGATTTTATCGATCTTTGTTGACCTTCGGACGAGATTTTTTGTGCACTCTTCCACGACTCGTATTCATTTATAGCATGATTTAGAATATTTCAAAAAAAGTTGTTTATATTGGTAAACATGAATATCTTTAAAAGATAATTAAATATAACATTGTATTTAACCACACCAACTTTTAATTTACTTGATATTTCATATATAAAAAATTTACATTTTTAATTCACAATTTCTTCTCTTTTATCATATAATCTTCTTGTTTAATTTGTTCATATACCTTTCTCTTAACTAATGAAATGTTATTTCATGATAAGTGTACGAGGTGTTTGAACGAATGGCTTATCACGGAATATCGAGCAACCTTGTGATTTACATGACTACCAAATTGCATCAAGGCACGGTTACGTCGTCCAACAACGTCACCAATTGGGCTGGAACTAGTTGGCTCACTCCCATCTTCGGTGCTTATGTCGCTGACGCTCATCTTGGTCGTTATATCACTTTCGTCATCTCTTGTGCTATTTATTTTTCCGTAAGTATCTCATTTGCAATTTGCATTAATTTACACTTACAATTACATACCTGAGATACATAATTCTATATATACACTAAGGGAGTGTATTCAAACAGTGGTTTTAAGGGATTTGTGTTAATATCTGAAATCTCATCTTAGTGAAACAAGAATTTAAAAAAGTCTCGCTGTTATTGAAATGGTGATCTTAAAATGTATCTTCAAACACAGGGCATGTTGTTGTTAACACTATCAGTATCTATTCCGGGAATTAAACCACCAGAATGTTCAGCCGCTAATGCAGAAAACTGCGAAAAGCCTTCGGTTTTACAGCTAGCGGTTTTCTTTGGAGCGTTATACACATTAGCAATCGGTACAGGCGGTACAAAACCAAACATATCAACAATAGGAGCCGATCAGTTCGATGTATTCGACCCAAAAGAGAAGATTCAAAAGCTATCATTCTTCAGTTGGTGGGTGTTTAGTATCTTCTTTGGCATTCTCTTCGCCAACACTGTTCTTGTCTATGTTCAAGATAATGTTGGTTGGGCATTGGGTTATGGCCTTCCAACAATAGGTCTTGCTATTTCCATTTCTATTTTCTTGTTGGGCACTCCCTTTTATCGACACAGACTCCCCATGGGAAGCCCATTCACCAAGATGGCTCGAGTCATTGTGGCTTCAATTCGTAAATACAAGGTGCCAATGACGCGTGACCTTACGCTCTTCCACGAGTTGCCTTCTCAGGAATATGAGCGGAAAGGCGCCTTCCCGATACATCCCACTCCAAGTCTACGGTAATGTGTACTCACTTTGGATGTCAATAATTTTTGAAGAGGTTTAGGTTATTCAATTTGGTTCACTACTTGTACTTACTAGTTAATAAGAAACTTTCAATTAAGTTCTGACTTTGTTGATCTAAATTTGAATCCTTAGTATATTCAAAATATTTCACAAAGTACCTAACATGTAACTAAAATGACTATATATGCTGCAGATTCTTGGATAAAGCTTCACTCAAAACAGGAACAACACATCAATGGAACCTCTGTACTATCACAGAAGTCGAAGAAACAAAACAAATGTTGAGAATGTTACCTGTCTTGTTCATAACTTTTGTCCCAAGCGTGATGATCGGTCAAATCAGTACTCTCTTTGTTAAACAAGGAACCACTTTAAACCGAAAGGTTGTCGGAAATTTCAGCATCCCACCGGCGAGTTTCGGCGCCTTTATCACACTCTCAATGCTCATCTCCATAGTCTTATACGATCGAGTGTTTGTCAAATTAACCCGAAAATTTACTGGAAATCCAAGAGGCATTACTTTGCTTCAAAAAATGGGAATTGGTCTTATCCTCCACATCCTCATCATGATCGTCGCTTCTGTTACTGAAAGGTATCACTAATTTACAAGTTTAAAAAGAATTGATTTGACTATCTACATCCCGAAAGTAATCTTATTGACTTGTCCTAATGGATGACCTATACTGTGCACAAACCAACACGAAAAAAACGTGTAGTGATTTGCGAAGACAATAAACAACTCTTTAAAATCTCCCGGATTAACGTTCCGTCGAATAAAATGGATGATATTACAACTAGTTTCCTTATATTTTTCTTTTGGTATTTTTGTAACAGGTATAGACTCAACATAGCTGCACATCATGGACTCATCCACCAGAAAGGAGTACAACTTCCTTTATCAATCTTTGTTTTGCTTCCTCAATTTGTGCTAATAGGTATCGCTGACTCGTTCTTAGAAGTTGCAAAACTCGAGTTTTTCTACGATCAATCTCCCGAGAGCATGAAAAGTCTTGGAACATCGTATACATCAACGAGTTTTGCAGTCGGGAATTTCATGAGCAGTTTCTTGTTATCGACGGTTTCTGAGATAACGAAAAAGCGAGGAAGAGGATGGATTTTGAACAATCTTAATGAGTCTAGGCTGGATTATTATTACTTGTTCTTCGCGGGTCTTAACTTGGTTAACTTCATCTTGTTCTTGATCGTTGTTAAGTTTTATGTTTATAGAGCTGAAGTTACTGATTCAGTTGATGTGAAAGAAGAGGAACTGAAGGTTGGGGATGTAAAGGATAATGAAGAATCATCTTAAGTGTAACATTGTAGAAACAAATCGCTAAAACTAATGGATTTTTCATTACATTGTTTATAAGTCGATAGATAACAACAAACAGTAATGTTCTTAAGAAAACACTAAAGATTGTTCTTGTAGCTTCCTGAGATAGATATATTGCAACATAAGACAGGTAAGGTAATCTCTAATGGGACGTACCTGATTCTTCGATAAAGAGTGAAGTCTCAGAAATTGTATTTCCTTTTGACAGACACATGGTCATCTTCTTCTTCCTCCTCCTCCTCTTCTTGTTCTTCTTCTTCTTCTACCTCTTCTTCTAATTCAGCTTCTTCTTCTCTTTCTTCTTCGTATTCCTGCTCAACGTCATCTTCTACGGTATTAACCCTTTCGCATTCATCAATCCATTCGCTGTAGCTGCATTCATTTTTGAACCACCCATAGATTCAGAAACGGATTAAACAAAAGAGAAAACGATATAGTTGAACAAACAGATTTTGTACTTACATGTCTATAGCTTCAGTTAAAGCTGCAAGAAACATAACCCAAAAGAACAAATGATCAGATGCATAACGAAAACCCGATTCTACATCGACTCGACACAGATTAGCAAAACACTTGTAAAGATCAAAAACACATATTAGCCAAAAAGAACATTTATCAGATGGAACAAAACCGAATCTATATCAACCTAAAAAGTTTCGAAGAAACAAGAAAAACTTGACCTGTGATACTAGTGCTAAAGCTTTCTTCACAGATTCTACAAGCTGCTCTACCAACCAGATTCTTCATATCACTGAGGGAAAAAGAAACACCATATAATTCAATAGATTTCTTCTTAGTTTTTTCAGATAAAAGGGTAAAAAGTCGAACATTTGGCATTCAACACTAGAACCGTGGTTGCAGAAAGGACAACTAAAGATAGTGTCAAGCTTGTCCATTCGCTTCGTCGGAGCTGGCTTTGCCCTTGACTTCCTCTTTCCCATTCTCTGATATCAACAATGTCGATTCTACAAAAAAGATCAATACTTTTTCACCAAAATACCCACAAGATTCAAACAATTTACAATACCCAAAAGAGATTAATTAAACTTCAGTAATTATCGAACAGACAAATTTAGAGAATCGAGCGATGAAAGAAAAACTCGTTGAAAATAAAGTAGGCTGAGATAGTGATGAAAAGAATGAATCCATAGATAGACAAACCTGATGTTATGCGATAAAACCCTAGACACTGCAACAGAGAGAGATCAATCGTGGGAAATTAAGGGAAAGGTTGCGAGTGGGATATTTTCCATAGACATCATATGAAGAGCACAGCGACGACGCCGTTTTTCTTTCTTTTTTTTTTGTAAGACACAGAATAAATAACGAAAAACATATTTGATCTACTTTTTGGCTCTCGTTTCTGAATAAATGCATTTTCCCTCTAAATCATCCATACCATAAAAAATAAAGGAGTGTTTTGTATGATGACACATTATCATATCAAAGAAAATAAAAATTTAACAGTTAAACATAAAATTAGTTAATGCTTCTTTTATTCTAAAACTATTTTAACTATAATTAAAAAAGTAAGATGAAATTTAATTGAGAAAAAATAGTATATTGAACAATATTCGGTTTGAAGTTACTATTTATATTTCTTTATTTTATTTAATTATCATTTTCGGATTAGCAGTGGTACAAATAAAGGAAAAAAAAATTAAATATCAAACTGAAAAAGATAACATTAAACAATCAGAAAATTAGAATCAATAAATCATAAAATTCCAAAGTTTATCGACGAGATAACAAATTCATTATGAATAAAGGAAAGTAGATGATTAAATATAGAAAAAATCAAATCAAATAGAAGATGAAGTAAATGAAAGACATTTGAAAACAAAAGTATACTATGGTGAATTAACAAAAAATTAAAAATATTGTAATATTGAAATAAATTTAGATGAATTAAAAGATATCGAAGAGAAAACTGATATTCGAAAAATAATGTATAAAAGAAATCAATCGGAAGAGAATATTAATAATTGAATCATTAATCTAATATCCTTCTATAGATTAAATCAAAGTACACTTAAGTGAAAATTGCTTCTGTGTCATTCATATAGAAGCTTTCAACATTAATCTTATAATTTGATTGGTTGAAAGATTTTGATTTTTAATTCAACTAGGGATATCTCCGCGCTACGCGCGGGATTTTCCTCAAATTTTATTAC
>OVAN01016210.1:0-10757 GCA_900406275.1 Anastatica hierochuntica
AGTGATCAATCAAAATCTAGATTTTAGGATTTTCACATCCGGAAGGTGTTTTTTGAAATTCCCAAGAGAACTTTATGATTGCTATTCAATCTTAGCCTATAGGAGTAGTTGTCTGAGTTGTTTAGTGGATGTTTAGGCTAGCATTTAATGACTAATGACTCTTGAATTGCTATCGGAAGATTGGTTCAATTTTAGATCATTAGATGGATCAATTCCATGGAAATGGATTGATTGAATTGATTGCCTTTTTCCTTGAATGGTTGTTTATTGCTAAACCCTTGTCTCTTGATTGCATCTAGACTATCTAATCACATTACTCAATCCATGAATTGCATCTTTAACCTTTGATTTCTTATTTGTTCTATCTCTTGCTCCCTTTCTATTTCATTTACTTGATTTGTTTGAAACCTTTTGAATCACAATCATCTAAATGTATCGATTTAGCTTAATTATGACTATCTTAGGATTGAATGTGTAGTGGTTTGCTCCCCGTGGATTCGATATCCTAAGACTACAACTTCTAGCCTTAATCTTGAGGCTTAGAGGTTTGAGACTTAATTCAAACTTGACAAATCTCTTATCACATGCATCTTCAATCTCTCCCTTTTTAGCTTTGAATGTCTCTCAAGCATCTGCAAGAATAGACAACATACAAAACAAACACATCGCACATCCAATTCCAAGACACAAGGTCACTCTCATTCGAGAAAAGCCATGTTTTGAAACCAATTGACAAAGTCTGAATCAAATCACAACAGAGTTACAAATCACTCCCCCATAGTTATAGAATTTGTTAAAAACAAGACCGAAGAAACTGAAAACTCAAAAAAAAAATCCTACAACTCTCCTACAACTCCCCCAGACTTCATGACCAACTGCCTAACCACTGCTTTCAGTATCACTGCTTTCAGTATATCCCCCCTGCTTGAGTGCATTCAAGGTTAAAAAACAACAACAGAGTGTTAGTGTAAACCAATGTACAACAGAGTGTTACAATACTTACCTTCAGAAGTCATTGTAGCAATGGACTGCATAACCGTAGCAAGAACCTCCATTGCCTTTGATGTGCACTCCATTGCATCCTTTACTATCTTCATTGCCTGACTAGCTTCTGCAATACTAAGAGGTTTCCTAGGAACAATGACAGAACCAAGATTGAGCACTTGAAACTTATCTGCATAATCATCTCCTGTAGCAGTTGGGCTGGGTTCTGTAACAGATGGATGCGTCTTCTTCTTTGGCTTGACTGGTTCTGTAGCAGCTGTTTTCTTCTTTGCCTTTTTGGTCGCAGCTGTTGCTGAGCTATCTCCTGCATCTGTAGCTTTCCTCTTCCTCCGAGCTGCTTTCTGTTGTGTCGCCTTCTTCTTGAGGAAGTTCTCACCCAACCGCTTATCTTTCTTGAAGAGCATTGGCATAAGGAGTTCCTCAGTCTTGCTCATTGTCACAGGGTGTTGGCGGAGAAGCACTGCAGAGATGATTCGCGGAAAAATTAACAGCTTCTTATCCTCTGTCTTGGCCTTCTTCTTCTCAAACACTTGAACGCTCATGACTTGTTTGAAAACCACTTCTCCAAAGTTAACCCTCACACCATGAGCAATCTTATAAAACAATCGTGCCTTTTCCAGAGAAACATGAGTGTGGTTGGATGTGGGAAACCAATTGTAGGTAGCTAGTCGAGCCAAAGTAGCATAGCATGGAGGCATATCTGGAGTGTTTGTCACATATGCAGCTTCTGTAATGAACTCTCGCAACACTTTTTCTTCAAGAGCTTCAATTTCTGCAGCAGAATTGACATCTTCCTTAGTGAGTGGAGGTAATCCAAGAGCTCGATTTATCGCTTCGGGTGAGAACTGGTACATGTGCTTCCTAACAAATACTTCAACGCCTTTGTTGTTGTTCTTTTGTAAAACAGAGGGCAAATTTGCGTAGAACTCAGCTATGACATCATGAATGTACCCTGGTAAATTTGTTACAGTCGATTCTAGCTTCCCTTTCTTAATCACAGCTTGATATCCCCATTTATCTTCTTTGCTAAAATCGACAAGACGTTCTGCAATCACTTCCCGAGAACTAAACACACCAAACCTTTCTTTGGCGTCGGCAGATAGAAATTTGTTAGAGCAAAATCTTTCTGCTACACTCGACCTGGATGTGTCTGAACTTGATGATTCATCGATCTCTTCCTGTGATTTCGAGGATGTAACAAGGCAAGATTCCCGTGAACCCTGTTTCTGCTTCAGATCAGACGGAGTCGAAGAAGGCCTCTGTTCCAGATGGTTTCAGCAACTCCGAAGCCATTGAATCAGTGTTTGCATGTGTCTCTGAGGTTGATTTTTCATTCGTCATTGTTGCAGTTGGAGAGAACGAAGCGAAAAAGGTGGAGACGAGGATTTAGGGTTTGATGGAGATTCCTTTAGCGCCCTTTCAATCTTGTATTTATTGCCGCTTCCTTTCTGAAAGTAAATCAAAAAATAAATCTACTTTTTCCTTTTTCCCTCGAAAATTCAATCTTAATTTCAAGCTTTCCTTTTCTCCAAACCGACTTGCTAAGATTGAACCATACCCTTCTTGAATACTACTGCAACACGCTAAAATGCAACATTAGAAGTACAACACCGAATATACAAAGCTTGACACATCCACTAAAAACACCAATATCAATGAAAGCCATACCTGCAATGATCTCACATGTGCCACTTATTTGAATTGCATAAAAACTCTTTTCATGTTAGGTACTTTGAGACTTTAAACAAACCTTTTTCTCCTGAAGTGCTTCAGGAACTGACTTAACATCTAGAACAGGATATACATTCGATTCTTCTAGACTCATAACATTTGGTGATCTTGCCTTTGATGGATAGCTTTCACTATGTCATGCCTTTATCATGCTCCTAATTGGTTTTCAACCTTTATTCGCTAGAAAGTAGCTGGAATTTTGGTAGATACGAGCTTTTGTTTCAGCGATCACACCTTGTAACACTTTTCTTTTTCTTCTTTTTCAGTTTTTTTTCTTCGTTTATTCTTGCACCATCACTTGACTTCTCAGGTGCAAGAGTTTTCTTCAGCTTTTGTGCAATCTTTCTTTTGTGCGAAACCTGTACCTTTCAGAGAATGACGGCATGATTCGCAGCTCTTTTCCATCTAGATACTAGACTCTAAACAAAGTCAAAATCTTATGTATACTTGTACCAGTGCCTGTATCAGTTCTGCACACTCGAAAAACCCATTAGATCTCACATACTCCAATTGAATTTATTAAGGTGACAAATCGATTAAAATCCATTGGTTTTGTGAATAAATCAGCCAATTGCAAATCAGTGACAACATGTTCAACCACTACCTGTTTTTCTTCCACTAGATCTCTGATGAAGTGGTGTCTTATGTCAATATGCTTAGTTCTTGAGTGTTGTGCTGGGTTTCTGGATATGTCTATAGCACTTTTGTTGTCACAGTAGACCAAGAGTGGTCTGGAATCCATCCCATAGTCAGCAGACATTTACTTCATCCATAGCAGTTGTGTGTCGCAGCTTCTCATGGCTATGTATTCTGCTTCTGCAGTAGATAATGAAATGGAGTTCTGCTTCTTGCTTAGCCACGAAATTAGGTTGTTCCACAAGAAGAAACACCCACCACTTGTACTCTTCATGTCATCAACCCTTTCTGCCTAGTGTGCATCACAATACCCAGCCAAATTCTTGTTTTATCCTTTGGAGTAGTACAGGCCAAGATTGACTGTTCCTCTGACATACTTCAGAATTCGCTTAACTGCTTCAAGATGTGTTCTCTTTGGTCTTGCTTTATATCTTGAACAGGCGCCTACACTTAGACTCAGATCTGGACTGCTTGCTGTCAGATACAGTAGACTCTCAATCATCCCTCTATAGACTTTTGTGTCAACATCTTCGCTTGTTTCATCCTTAGATAGCTTCACTATAGTACTCATGGGTGTGTTGGCTTCTGTGCATTGATCCATCTTGAACTTCTTCAGTAAGTTCTTGGCATATGTTCCTTGTGTGATAAACACGCCATTCTCAGTTTGTTGTATTTGCAACCCCAAAAAGTACTTCAACTCACCGACCATACTCATTTCAAATTCATGAGTCATGTTCTGAACAAACTCATCAACCAATTGTTGTAATGTGCCTCCAAAAATGATGTCATCAACATAGATCTGAACCACCAAGATTTTATTCTCCTGCTTTAGTACAAACAGAGTCTTGTCAACACTGCCTCTGATGTAACCTCTGTGTAATAGAAATCCCGTCAATCGCTCATTCCAGGATCTAGGTGCCTGCTTCAATCCATATATTGCCTTGTTTAGCTTGTAGACATATTTAGGGCTGATAGCATCCTCACATCCCTTTGGCTGCTGCACATACACTTCTTCTTGCAGTACTCCGTTCAAAAAGGCACTTTTGTCATTCATCTGATACAGAGTGAAGTTCAAAATGCATGCCATACCGATGAGTAATCTGATTGATTCAAGACGTGCTACTAGTACAAAGTTTTCTTCAAAACTAATGCCTTCAATTTGTGAATATCCCTGTGCCACCAGTCTTGCTTTGTTACGAGTAACCACTCCATCCTCATCAATCTTGTTTTTGAATATCCACTTTGTTCCTACCACATTCACTCCTTCAGATTTCTCTACAACCTCCCGTACTTTATTTCGAATGAGCTGTTCAAGTTCTTCTTGCATTGTAGCAATCCAGAACTCATCTGCAAGTACTTCAGAATGATCTCTGGGTTCAATAGTTGAGACAAAACAGGCATCTTGCACCATTTCTCGGAAGTTTATGCTTACTCCATGAGTCTTTCTTCCTTCATCAATCTTTCCAGTTAGATCTGATGCAGAGTGATTTCGATGCAATGTCTGACTGACATCCTGCTGCACTTCTTCTTCCTTATCTGATCTTTTTGTATTGTTCATTTGCTTCAAGTTGTCTGCCTCTGTATCACTGTCATAATACCATGGGCCATCATTTTCTGGTTCAGTAGTTAATAGAGCCATGTTTCACCTGAGACTAGGTCCTAACATTTGTTGTGGTACTTCCCCTGTCATACTCTGCTTCAGATCTGATTGTCTGATCCACACTTGATTTTTGTGACCATTCCACCAATATTTTCCTTGATGCATAATCCGTTTCATATCGTTGACGCACTCCAGCTGTGTGTGCCCAAATCCCTTGCACCCAAAACACTTAATTACCTTTCTCCTTGCTGTAGGACACACTGTTTTAAGATGTCCATATCCTTTACACTCAAAGCATTGAATCTTATCCCCTGTTACAGACTTCTCTGTCTCAAAGTCTCTTTTTGTAGCAGCAAATCTTTCCTGATTTTGATCTTGTTCAACTCTTCTTAGAGCTCTGTCGAACCTTCGTACCAGCAGGCTAACAGGATGTTTTGTGTTATCTTCCTGTTGTACTTCATCACGAGAAATCAGAGCCAAACATTTTTCCCTTCTTATTGCCTCCGTCCAATTCCATCTCATGAGCCCAAAGCATCCCTACTACTTCATCAAAGGTGATCTCGTCAGTGTTGAGAGATACGGACATGTAGCTTTGTATGCAGTGTTCTTCGCAGGCAAGCATCTCAAAAACTTTTTCACTAATTTTTTCTCCTTGTACTTCTTCCCAAGATTGAGTGCTTCTTGTGCCAACGAACTGATCTGAGAACTGAATTCCTTAATCGATTCATGCTCTCCCATCTTGAGGTTCTCAAATCGTGAGGCAAGAAAATCCTTTCGTGAGCTCTGCACCCTTTTTGTTCCCTCAAAATGTGTCTGTAATATGTCCCACGCCTCCTTAGCACTTTCACATCCCTGAATCATTTCAAAGTGTTTCTTTGACACACTTGCATGAATTGCAGATAAAGCCCGCGAGTTGTATTTGGACATCTTCAGTTCAAACTCTGTCCAGGTTTCTTCTGGTTTTGGTGTTTCAGCTCCTGCAGCATCCACAATGACTGGTTCAGTCCATCCTTCCACGACAGTTTTCCAAGCCATCCTATCGATTCCTCTGATAATCGACCTGATTATGGACTTCCATTGCCCATAGTTTGATCCATCAAGGAGCACTTTTCCGCTGGAAATCAATTCATGGTAGTTCTCCATTTTTCCACAAGATCTCAACTGTTACAGATTCAAACGGGTGACCCGCTCTGATACCAATTGTAAATGCGAGAAATACAATCTGTAAAGTACTACGCACGGTGCAACGAGAGATTTCTCTACAAAGAAAACATGTATTACTAGAACTCTTTCAAACAAAACTTACAAGTATGAATTTGAACAGAATCTCTAGCCTAATACACCTTTTGAGATCGAATACAAGATCTCAAAAGTCCTCTCACCTAGCCGTTGTGTTTTCCCCTTGCTTACAAGCCTATGAAAAACCCTTATGCTAGCTCACTCTCTCTTTTTCAAAGCGTGCCTAGTACATAGCACAAAGGGACCTACTTATACTCGTAGATCCATCTCAATCTTCAAGAAAGGAATCTTTCCATATCTTCTTGAAGCATATTTCCTATATTCTTTTACGTTAATATAGGAAATCTTCCCTTTCGATCCTTAGCCAATCTTCGAGTATATCCAGCTCTCCTTGCTCCCCAAGTCTGGTCCACGTCATCCTATTCATCCAGCTTAACTCTCATGTCTTCGAGTTTTCCATCCAGCTCACTGTCACAACTGCTACAACCTTCCTTGTAGCACACCTGAACTGTTACAAGTAATCCTGCATCTTCACACAGACTTGAGTGGTCTTTTATTTGCAGTCTTTCTATGTTAAATGCCATGTTTTTTACTCTCTGTTATATTACTTTCAAGTTTGGTTGTTGCGGTGGCTGAGTCCACAGTTCTACAAGCCATCAATGAACTCTAATGACTGAACAAAAAAATTGACACTCTTTTCGTTCTAGATTTCTTTAAAGAAGATATCAAAAATAAAATTTTGAATTTTAACAATTTCAATCTTCACTGCGAATAGAGTTCCATAGTACTCTTTTTTCTTTGTTTTTTTCAATTGTCTCGACAATGAAAATCGTCGCCCCAAATCGACAGGACAAGACTCTAGTTTCAACGAAGATAGCCGGACTTCTCATATTGTTCCCGCAATTTGCGGTTTAAAAGCATAGAATATAGAAGAAAGAAAAACAGTGTTTGACAGACATTTTTTTACGTCAAATCTCATTTATTAAGTTTTTGGTAGTGTGCTTTCCACTAAGGGAGACACGTCAACTGTGGTGCTTACATAAAAACATAATGAGTTTTTAATTCTTGCCTTTTTCACAAGATCGTCCACTACAACATTCAACTTTCGAGAAATATCTCATTAAAATCTCTAATAGTAAACTATGCACCTTGTCTATTAATGGAAATACGAGTCGTTTTTTCCAAACATATTCTCGGTATTATATAACCGGATCTCGAGAAATAAAAGTCAAATAAACACGGTTTCAGTTTATTATTGTTTCAATATCAATTAAGCGATAATTCATACATAAGATAGTCACCAGAAAATCACTAAAATAAAATAAGGCAAGACCTCTGCTCAAACCAAATGAATCCATAGTTAATACACTATCAAATTCCAGTAAAACTTGGAGGTCTTATAAAATATCTGATCATTTTTTGTTTTCGACAGAAATAAAAAAATCAAGAGAGTAAAAACGCTACAACTCTTCCGGTCGGCGAGTTGTTTTTTTGGCACTCGTTCCTTGATAATTCTACGTTAAGAACTTCATTTAGGAAGGATGGATGGGTCTTTGATCCCCAAAAAATCTTCCTTAGAGTTAACCACTGCGATTTTAACTGATAGAAACACTTCAATGCGAGGGACACCTTGTTTCTTCACTATCTTCAACTTTGGGCCTTCTGAAGTTTTCTTTTTTGGTGCCTTAGGTGAGCTTTTTGTCCGAAAGGGCTGAATTTTCTTGAATGGCCCTTTCAGATTCTGTAGTCTTTTGAAAACCTTAGCCTCAGAGCTCAATTTTTTCCTTTCATCTGATTTTTTCATTTCATCTAATTAGACATGGGAATTTTGGCTCATCAACTCCGTAGGGCTTCCTTTCCCCACATACTCATGCTTCTCGTCTTTCTCCCCTTTCATCGCTTTTCCTTGCCGACGCTAAGACAGTGATCTCTAGCAGCTACTCGGAGATGGGGAACGCACCATCGCCATTTTCGTTCCACAACCCCGATTTACCGGCTGAGCGATGTCCGACAAAGTCCTGTTCTTGCATGCCTTAGCTATTTCCTCATCCTTTCCTTGAGAAAATTTTTCAGAGACCTCCCTGAACTTACGCATTTCTTTCTCCACCTCCGTCATCTCCCCATCCGTCTCCTTCCTCTGTTTCCCAACCTCTTGTGCCACTGCATCATGGCTTTTGGTCATAGCCATGATCGGGAAATTCATCTATGCAATTCCCAATTCCCCATCCTTCTCCACTGTGTGAGAGTTCAAACCCGTAATCTCCATCACCTTTGAGTTATCTTTCTCTAGACTGGCTAGATCCTCTCCCAGAAGATAATATGTTTCATGAATAATATTAGTATCCCTTAGTTCCCTGAGCAACTCCTCCATAGATCTTTCATCCTCCGGACCATCTTTCCCTTGAAACTCTAACTCCCAATCCTCAGCAAGCTTCTCTCAGTCATCCGGAGTCAAAGATCTCATTAGGTTGGTCTGCTTCTCCGCAAGCACTACTGGACTAGTACCACCATCACTAGTACCTGCCCCGTGGGTAAATACAAGTTCCCCCTCCAACGGTTTCTGGGAATATTTTGGCTTTAGACTAGTCTAACCCACAATGGGGAGGGAAGAGACATTAGCTGCCTTTCCCTTGTCCGCAGCTGAGTGTCTCAGGTAATGAGAATTTTCCTTCACACTTCCTCTTTCTCCTTCTCTTGGTCGTCGTGAGGTCCTTTGATTAAAACTCTTGTTCCAGAAGTCTCCTTATGACTAGAGCTACGATTGAGAACTCTCGGGGGAGGGTTGTTGACGAGGCTCATCTCTCCTACCTCTCCTTGATTAGTTGGTTGGGATAAAGCGAGGTCGATTGCACGTCGTTGGAGTGTTTCTCATGGCTTTTCCATCGACACTCATATGAGAAGTAGTTCGTAGTCAACCAAGTTCGGGGAATGGAGGAGCTTGAGAACCTATGGTCGTCGAGCCCCTCTGTAACTTTGTTCTCGGTTCTTTGTCCTTGCTCATTATTTTGACGAACAAGTCTTGTAGTCGTATCTGTTGCAGGTCTGGGAGCTGCGTGAGCAGCCTCGACACCAGAATCATACACCCTCTTTTTCAGGGTCAATGGATTTCCAGTCTGGTACCTATCTATGTTCCCATCTCTTCTAGATTACATTTTTCGTTCATATTTTTAATACATCTTTATTACTCGGAATGTTCCAGACATGTGTTCTCATCATGAGAAATCATGTGACAGGTAAAACAAAATTGGTGGAGCTTTTCATACTTTAACAACACATGAACCATTCCAAAGGAAAACTTAGCTTTCTAGGTGAAAATCAGCGGTCTCGTGACTTTTATAGTCACTTGCATTTGGCCTTTAGGCGCATCTGACAGAACAACATGTCCAATAAATTCTCCTAGGCTATTGAAAGCTTCATCTTTCCAAAGGTGAGTTGGTAAGCCTTAGACTTGGATCCAGAAAGTGATTGTGTTGGGGAAGCCTTCTTGGATGGTCGGCTCCCATCTTTCCAGTGCGAAATTCAACTCAATAAAGTGGCATGATCGTTTGCGGAGCACCTTGTTCATCATTTCTTCAGTCATGAAATCAAGCTGAAACCTTCCTTTTCAAAGGTTGATGCTAACGACTTGACCTTCTAATTCCCATCTACTAGCTTTAGGCATGTAGGTAAGCATGCAATCAACACATTTGCCTTTAAGAAAAGTTCTTACCACCAGAGAGAATTTTTTCTTCTCAATAAGATCTGGTAAGTCAAAGTTAGTAATAACCACATGAGCATCTTCTTCCACCTCCTTTAGCCGGCGAGGGCTTGGTCTCCACCAGCTGAGATGACAGCTTGAACTTGGTTTTGACGCCATCTTTGAGAGGAAAAAGAGATTTTAGAGAGCAGGGCAAGAAACAAAGCAAAAGAGAAAACGCAGAAGCTCTTTGACCCGTTAAAGAGAAAAGACTTTCTTTTAGAACAACAATCCAAATGATGGATGAAAAGAAAAGAGGGTTTGAAGAAAAAAATTCAAAGGAAGAGAAAAGGTGAAAGACTATATTCTTGGAAAACAAAAGTTGTTGAGAAGGGAACATAGCCTAGAGCTAAGGAGGATTGTGGGAACCGAAATTCTCACTGTAAATGTTATGTTGTTCACGGACTCTTGTAGCCAAAAATCGACAGATCAAGCAGTGAATGCGAAAGTTAATGGATAAGAAATACGAAACTAATCTGCGAGATAAGATCAAACAAAAAGCGTGAGTAAAACGAATATGCGAACAGATTGCGAGATTCAGGTTAACAAGATTCTTATGACGAAATTGAGATGGATAGCAAAGTAAAGACAATACGAAACAGATTGCGAAACGAGATATGTAAAACGATAGTAAAATAACAGGATTTGTAATGAGAAACAGTTTGAACACGAAACAAGAATCGTGGATAAAAACATGGACAACANATAACAGGATTTGTAATGAGAAACAGTTTGAACACGAAACAAGAATCGTGGATAAAAACATGGACAACAATCGAAACACACATATAACGAAGAAAGTATAAGGGA
>OVAN01016211.1:719-10756 GCA_900406275.1 Anastatica hierochuntica
GCTGTAAATGAAAGATAATCATATTTTTCCTCTTTCCTCCAATCATTTTTTTTTGTTCGGCTCTTTTCTTTACTTTTTGCTATTTTTCTTACTCTTTCATAACTTTCAAGAACAATGAGTTCTTCGTCATCAAAAATGCAGAAAGCCACCGCTGATTTTTTCGTTGGGTTTGTTTGATAATAATTTTTCTCGTTGATGAAAAATATATTGTTTCAATAGTTACTAATCATATAAATAGAAATGACACTAACTAGGATTACTGAATATTTTTTACTACTTCTTATTATTTTGGCATCTTTACTATATATTTTTCTATTTCATCAAAAAAAAGAGAGTAAGATGTCAATTCATGGTGGAACCATCTTATAGTTGGTTATTTACGCACTCAGTTATCATATTTGCTTGTTTGCTAAATTTTTAATTTAAGTAAACTCAAATTGAAGTTTTTTGACTTTTTTTTCTCTATTTCGTATGTACATGTTATCATATAAAATATGTACGTGGTGCTATTTTTTTCATCAAAACCCGCATATCAAATTCTGATTAGATTATATTCATTTCAAAAAATAATAAAACATTAACATGCAGGTGGATAACGTTTATATCTTAAGATATATTATAGCATATTAGATTATATTTTTTTGCAGGTGAATAACGTTTCTCAAATATATATTTATTGGGCCTTTTCGTAAGTTCTATCTCGCTAATTAAAATCAGATGGGAAAAAGAAGTAACAACAAAATTTATTGATAAGCCGAGACTAGCGTCTCAATGTAAGACATAACGAATTCAACAGATTTAGGAAAAGAGGTGGGATACATAATACGGTTATTTGAACCGTAGAGCATCCAGACGATCATTGCCATCGGGATGATTCTTCTTTCTTTGAATGCTGGTGGAAAGTAAGACAGATCTATGGAATAGATAATTCCCCATGACATCTTGTCTATGTCTAGACCCCATATTTTGAAAACAAGGTCGTTCTCATCAAGAATCCTATTGAAGATGCATAAGCGATGGTTAAAAACGCGCATGGTTAAGTACCCAGGCCTTATAGCCGGAGTAATTGGAAAGCTCTCAAACGTCTCTGTGTGAAGATCAAAAGCTAGTAGCTTGAGTCCCAATTCAGAGTAATAACTTTGTTTGATGAAGCAATAGAGCACTCCATCCAAGTGTATTAAAGGATGGTGATAGTGAATTACTCCGCAATGAGGCGGATCTACGTTTCTCCAAGTGTTAGAGTCAAGAGCCAAAACCATGCACCTCGTAGATTCATTCCTAATCCTTCTATTATCACTCTCGAATATCCACACTACCTTATACCTTGGACTAGCAGTATTCTTCTCTCTTCCGATCCCTACTAAAGTAGACTCCATATGCCCACCTTTTACAAAAAAAAAAAAAAATCCGAATTTTTTAATATAAGTAACCATAGAAAATTTAGAGCATCTCCAATGTATTTTAGAGATAGATTTGTTCCATGCCTAGAGATATATGGAGTAAATCTACCTCTGAAACTCTATTATAGAGAAAAATATAGAGATGGTCGAGACTTCGTAATTACCACTTGCAATGATAGGGGTGGGACTAGGGAGTCTGCGGCGGCTAGTGGTGGCAGGATTGACAAGGTTGAATATACGAGTAATTGTATATATACAAAACAAACCGTCGCAAGGCTCGGAGATTTTGAAACCATCGAACCTGTTAACTGCTCTAATAGGTAGATATGGAGAAACATGTACAATTCCATTGGCAGAAACCAACATGTTCTCTAGAGCAATGCCATTGTATCTTGTTTCTCTCGAAATCGCGACAATTCTCAGTTGTTTTCCTTGTAGATACTTCTGATACCGAATGTGTTTCTCTATGAAATACCAAGATTCTATGGTTCCTCTCCATTCTCTCGATACGCCTTTGAATCTCACCAGCGATTTCACTGAAAGTTTCACCAGAATCTCTTCTACGATCTCTTGCGGAACTTGTCCACATCTTCTCCGTTTCTCTCCCTCCATCTATACGTACGACATAAACAAGACAAGGGTCTCTCTATGTTTGCCTTAGCTAGGGTTTACTCTTCTCTTGTATTGGGGGATTTTTTTTTTTTTGCCGGTTTGGTTTTGCTTTTGGTGAAACAAAATTTTAATTTTCTTTTACGATTTGATGTTTGGTTTTACGCAAATAATTTTTTATATAATAAAGTAGTTATTTATTTTAGAAACTATAAATTTAATCCGATCAGTTGAAAAAAAAAAACTATATACACTTTACAACTATATATTTAAAATCTTTATAAGTAACTAAAGATATATTTTTTATTATGTGGTTTGTTTTGGTTTGAATACACACCAAAAAAAAAACCCATCGGTTTATAAAAATTGATTTATCAATTGGTGTAAACTGATTGGCTATCAATCGGTCGGCCAAAAGAATACAGTATAGTGCTTTTTTCTGTTTGGAAAAAATAAAAAAACTCAAATGTCAATATAGAACAAGTTAAGTAGTGGCCCAAAGCTTACTTTTTCTCGCAGAAAGTTTTTAAAAAGTAAAACTATATAGTAAACTAGATTCGATATATTTGCTTAAATATGCAATATACACTCTAATTCTACAGAATTTATCCATTTACGTGGAGAAAAAAATCTCACAATGGAAGTTTAAAAGAACATTGAGTAATATATAAGTTAAATAGACCAATTCAGATATTGCCAATTGATTTCGAGTTGGAAGTTCGAGAAACTTAACAATTTACCCTAAGTTGTAACTTAAAAGATGAATTTACTTGTTCATCAGGTTGGCTATACACTTGCAACACCAAGATCATACAAGGACTACGGTAGGCGAAAAGATCACGGACGATCATAAATGGAGAGGCTCAGAAGAAATCGACAACAACAATCGCTACTTTGAACCTTTAAATGGTAAGAAATTCTCATACGTGTGTACGGCTCCAGTGAAGTACGATCCAAACTGGATCACAGCAACAACAACAAGCAATAAGTTACAAAACGACGTCGCTTACATAGTCACCGGAGCGCAGCTCGAAGTGAAGAAACACAAGTGTATAGGTATATAGGTATATAGATTTTTCGAAATCGGATTAATTATGTTACCTCACATTATGCCGATGGTGCAAATAAAATGTGAATGTAACAGGTTAAGAGCATGAAGTCTAATAAATTTGAAGCTTTAGCTATTTCACATAGTTGAACAATGAAAAACCTGTCAATTATGTATTTGAAATCAACTACTACATTATTGTGAGTACCAAAAATTACATTCGTTTTTCCTCACACAAGTACCAATCAACTCTTCCCAAATATCATTCGGCATCTTCTGGAGATGCACCTGGCACAAGCTGCAATTACAGCATTTTAAAAAACCTGTTTCTTAGCGTTGTTAAAATTGTTTGTTTGACAATAACTAATTAATAAACAACAAAGAAGTTATACAATAAGTACCCAATTTAAATATTTGTTGAACTATCAGAAAATAGAGATAACAACATGGTGTATTGTTTTACAATGGTGGCAAAATCTGATCAAGCTTTGTGACCCTTCTTCGTTCTGCTGTAATCTAAATGCACAATGATACAGCCGAACTTGAATCAATCCTATCTCCAAAGAAGCATTGGTAAAAAGCAATTAATCACTATACCGCATAGATGCATAGTAAAAGAGTCATTCTTCAGAGCAAATTAATGAACAACAAACTTTTTTTCTAGCCGAACGATAAACCTTCTTAATTAAGGATATTTATATGAGGTTGAATTAGGGTTTAAGATTTTTTATTGTGGCCTAAAAGTTAGAGGTAAATTTTTTAGATTTTATTACATTTCACAATTATCAGTAAGGGTAATTTCGTCAACAACGCATGGAAGAATATTTTTCATAACAAAATATCACCGAAAGCCAATCACGATGCGACATGTAAGCCGAAACCCTTTTATGATTTTTTTAAAGAAAAAATGGTCAGCTCTAGAATTGCGCCACGTCATCCGCAAATTTTGTGAGCGCGCCACGTCAACAAGCGACTTCTCATATAATATATATATAGATAGATATAGATATAGATATATTTTATTCATTTTAAATAAGAGTTACAAACTAAACCGGCAAAGAACTTTTTATTTCCGGAACCAAAAGTCGGCGGGTATAAGAACCCCCGGAGTTAAATCCGGTGAACACCAATTACGATGAACATCAACTACGTAAACCATTAAACATAAACAAACAACAATAGATGGGAAAGAGCAAATCCAAGACTCAATCCGAAACTAAAATATGCCACTTCAATAGAAGTATACACCAGTTCCGTTTCTTCCCGTCAAAGCTTTACTTCGAATCTCGTTAGAAGTAGTAAAAATTGATTTATCAATTGGTGTAAGCTGATTGGCTATCAATCGGTTGGCCAAAAGAATACAGTATAGTGCTTTTCCTGTTTAGAAAAAATAAAAAAATCAAATGTCAAAATAGAACAAGTTAATCTATATATCAGCCGATTTGTTAACCTGATCATTTTAAATTGCCAGCCAATAAATGCAGCACCTCTTTTTCATGTAACTATATATCATGTGTTTACTTTCAGACGCTGCTGCTTAGTTCTTACCAATAATTTACTTCGTTTTCTTTATTAACTATAGCCTATACATGCTGTATTATATTTGTTGTGTTAACAATTTGCTTTTTCTTTTTCATTTCCTTTAGTTGAGAGAAGTATTTATATCGTTGCACACATAAGTTGGTGATTAATTAAAGAAATCGATCTTGAGTCTTAGCTAACTAAATGAGGATTATCAGTCTAATTGTCCGCGAGAACTTAATAATTGGGATAACATTCGATCGTTACAATGAGCAATTATGACGACAAACTCAAATTATTATCCATATTTTTGTGTAGCAACTTTGTACTTTCGTAATATGTCTTCTTCTGTGACCTCTTATTTTGAGACGCTGGTCATTGTTTTTTATTAACTTTTTTTTGTTACTTCATCATTTGTACTAATATTGTTGTATTTTATCGGTTTATGTGTGTGGTTTTTATTTTATTTTTAGGTATTGTATTTTATGTGTGACCGTTTCCTATTTTTCTGGAGTTGAAGTAGTGTAGTGTTAATCCACTTCTATGTTTTGGTATCTCACATAAGATATCGATATTGACTAATAAAATGAGGATTATTGAACTAGTATGCTTTCTTCTCTTATCAATACTAGATAAGTACCCGAACTACGAGTTATTTTTATTAATTATCACATGTAATACATGATTGAACTACGTATATGAAAAAATTACATATAACTTTGTAAAAACACATTAATTCCTACATATTTTTATCATATTCGTCGATCTTTATTAAAAAAATTTTTCTTATCTATTAACTTTTTCATGGTGATAAAAAACATATTATTTATTTAAAATGAAATTATAAATCTATGAAATCTCTAAAAAATTTTCAGCTCTTTGTAATATAATTACTAAAACTCGAGTTTAATACAATTTAAAAACTTTGGATTAAAACTTTTATATAATTATGTGGAGATGAAAATGCAAATAAAGATAAACATGAAAATAAAATTGCTAAGTGTCATCAATAAGAGTCTCTAATGTTATTATAGTATTGATTATATATAAGTATGTATATGTTAGTACTTTTTATACTGATTTAAATATATTGAAAGAGCAATGATAATTAGAAAAATAGTGATATTTAAGACGTATTAAAGAGGAAATATTGAACAAGAAAAACATCCGTTAAAAAAATGGTACTAGTATAAATGTATAGTGTATGTGGGGAAAATAAGCAATATTATGTGTTGTTATGAGACCAAGTATGCAAAGACAACATCTACTTAAGTCTAAAGACCTCAAGTATATAAATCTTTAGAGGCATTAGCTTATTATTTACCTTATGCCTTGTTTTCATATAAGTGGTAATAATAACCTGTGTGTTCCGTATTGGAGAAGTATACTGTGTTCTGGTTTTGGGGTATATGTTCTTGTGGGTTGCTTACTTCCCAAGCAACCACTCCAAACTCTGTACACAGAAACATTCACTAATCGTTTTAGTGGAGAAAAGGAGTTCTGGTAATGATAAAAGTGATGTAGAAAAATACCTTGACGCATTCGGGAAGGTCGTTATCGTCTGTTCTAACATGAACCTGCATGAAAGGGAGAGAGGCATTTGGATTGTGGATATTATGTATGTGTTTTATGAAATCAAAAGTGTTATTAAAGAGATTTTGTACCTTTATGACCCTTTGGTAGGCTGAGATTTTGTTGTTTTGGATGCAGGCGAGAACTACAAGTCCGGCTGCTACAGTTGAGGGCCAAAAACAGAGCTGAGTGTGATTGGATAGTGCGGTAACGGCTAAGGATTTGGCTTTCCTTTCAACTTCTGGATTGGCCCGAGCAGCTTTTAGGTAATACCTGAGATTTGTATAAATGATAGTCTTATATGATAGTAGTGTCTACATGTGTCTTGAAACAGAAAGTATGTAGTGTAGAGATGCTTTTTACCATAAGAAGCTAAAGATTGTGGGTGAGAAGCATTTGAAGTTGAGGACTTCTTGAACCAGCCACTCCATTGCCACCACCTCATGCCGGCTATAGATTAGGTTCTGGACGTTGAAGTTCCTTTTGCGGATGCTAATTGAAAGAGCAAAAGTATTAGGTGAGCAGCTGAAGAAAATCGAACTAACTGCTGTGTGAAGAAGTGGAATATGGTTGGTACCTATTGTAAGGTTGATTTTCTTCAATTCTTGTGGCCAGAGTAAGACTCGCAATCCCGACTAGTACTAGAGCCCTCTCACAGTTAAAGGATCCTTTGCTCAGGAATCGATCAAGCAGACTAACTCCTAGAAACAATGTCTCTTGCTGAAGCTCCATTTCAGAACATTGCTGTGTAGTCATGGAGAAGACAATCAGCAACAAAAGCAAGAACACAACTGACTGATGATATATATATATATATACACAAACCTTATGTTCGTTCCTAACATTAGTAGCTATCATAAATACGATCTAGATGTTGCATTTTCCTATAGAATCTTCTCATACTGATACATATTTCTTCCTGGATAACATTGTCAAATGCATTTACAAACAGAATGGTTACACTCACCTCCACAATCCATCGAACCATGATCAAGCGTAGACGAGGGATGAGGTCACTATGGTCCATCCTAGAGCAGTATGGTGCATGACTTCTCTCTCTTTCCCTCAGCCTTTGATAGCTCTCTTCCACCTCCTCATCTTCAAACCTTAGCACCTAATACCAAAATGTATATTGAAGATTCATTCCAGAACATAGTTTCAGAGACAACTCTTGACTACTACAAGTCTCAGATCAAAATAGACTACTACGAATTATGTAATTTTAAGCATATATCCACCAGACTACCACCTTAAATCTCTAATCACTAACATGAAAGAAATTGTACACTTACTTCACACTGAGTTTCACGGTTCTCTTCCTGAAAAGAAGATTCCAAATCGTTCTGAATTGCGAATCTACAGAGCTGTTCCTTGAACTCGAGGAACAGAGAGTGAGTATGTGAACTAGGAGAATCAGAGCAAGATTTCTCAGAGAATTCGCTGCCAGACTCGAAGAAATCTGACGGAGTGTAATCCGATGAGTACTGTGAAAAAATCTCTGAACGCGGCTCGGATAACTCCTCTTGGTGATAGTCCGAAACCTCTTCGTCGGAGAACTTCTCCGTGCAAGCGAGATCAGAGACGCATCCGGCTATCTCAAGCTCCGGCTTCAGTTCCTTTGCCGATCTCAGAGACGAATCAGCTTCCACGAATCTGCTCGGTTTGGAGACTTCAATTTCTTCGTTATCAGCTCCTCCAGTTACGCTCCCGAACTTCGAAGAATACTCCACTCCCGAGATAACTGAAACGACGTCGCTCTCCTTATTCTCCGTCGCGAAATTCAAATTCCGGCTAACGGAGACATTCTCGGCAAAGGTCACGTCGGATCGTGTGACGGAGACTTCAATATCGCCGTACGATTCGCTCACTTCAATCTCTTCTCCCTCCTTCTCCTTGTTTAGCTTAGAGTATGACCTTGTAATCCTCCGGAATTTCTGATCAACAATCGTCTTCTTCACATCCTTAACTCCTCCAGAAACTTCGACTTCTTCGATTCGATTCTTCCTCGGTTTCGAGCTGTTCTCGACTCTGCTAGAACCGCACGAAACATCGTCATCGAAAAGCAAATCGGAGCATGAATCAAAAGACGCAGCGGATACTCCTATTTCTTTATGCCGGAGAGGTGACTGAACAACAACAACCGGAGAGATCTGAGCTCTCTTCCGGCATGAACTCGTCGTCCGAAGCTTCTTCCCGGCGACGGACGGCGTCGCCTCAGCTTTACGCTTTGAATTCCTCGACGCGATCTCCTTCATATCTCACACGGAATTTCAAATTCGAATTTGAAAATAGAAGTTTCGTTTTGGTTCGTTAGTTATAGAATAGAGAGTAGTGGAATGATGCAGTTATGGAAGTTTTAAGAGAGAGGAGTGAAGATGGTGGAGTGTGAGAGAGGTAATAATACCCTGCGGGTAGGTCCACGTGAACGAAAGTCCGTTTCGTTGAGTTTAGTCGCAAATCGCAAAACCTTAGACGCGAGTCTCGTTTTGGAATTTAGATCAGCGTTTGCGTTTGAATTTATGCATTTTATATCAGATTCTTTTTTTTACGATATAATACGAAAATGGTGAAGACTTTTAGATTGGGCTCATAAAGGGCCTTGCCTGAATTTCTTATAACTGATCGACACCGTCGAAATCTTGAGTAAAATCTCGACCGTCAAACTTAATATATTGTTTTGAAAAAAAGGCCTGGGCCATTGATTAGAGTCTAATCGTGAGTGAGAAATAATAAGACTAAAAAAATTGAATTTAATAAACAAACAAAAACGAAAGACGCGTCGCGAAAAACAGCGTTCACACAGACGCTACAGTTAAGTTGATGATTAAGATCAAATAATCCAAATCGTACAGATAAATAAACATTTTTTTATTTGATAATGGGGAGTGTTTCTACTAATTACTTTTTCCAGAACCAGAGTCGTGTGAATAACTCATTAATCTTATTTTTCAAAATATATAAAATATATGACACTATGTCCGATTTGTCACGCAACTAAATTTTGATGATTTTACGTACATTTGAGAATAATTAATCTCTTACATAGAAAAACAAATCGATTTTTCCTCAAAACATTTATTTGCATCCTTTCTTTTTTTTTCCGACCATTTGCATCCTTTCTTTTATTGTCTATTATCGTATAATTCTTTTCAAAAGAAGCCATTTTTTATTTCTCAATTTGTAGGTATTCTTACCTCGAAACAAAACACTGAAAAGATCACCGAATTTCAAAACAGAAAAAAAAAATCAAAGGCCACTATTTTGTTTTTAACCATAAGAGTTGTATATTTTTAGAGCCTTAAACATTTATTTTACTAAAAATACTTTTTACTAAAACCATAAATATAAAGGGCCATATTTTTTTAAATAGAAACGTTATTAACACTAGGTCGAGAATGAAAATATTAGATAAAAAAATTTAATATATAAATAAAGTTTAATTCCAATTCAATGTGAAATCTTCTGAAAATAAAAACCAAAAGAAAATCCACGAGAACTTTATTAGTCGGGACTAAAACGGACAATATCACACTAAAGAAGAAGAAATTAAACATAATTCATGACAGACATCTGCTTTGCTTTGAAGTGGGTGTCTGGCCAAGTCTGGCAAAGAGAGCATATGGTCCATCATAACAAAAACACTAAACCTCATTTGTTAAAACCCACTTATTAAAATGCTACAAAATACTCGAACAATATGCAAACACAAAACTTTGATATCAACTAGAGATAAAACAGTGCATTTTATGTTTTAATTTCGTATCTTTACATATCGACATGATAATATTTAATCCATATTATGCGTGTACGCGATATCCCATACACTAGTAAAAAATACGGATATAGCCACGTTTTAAATTCGTGGCTATAAGACAAATTTCGTGGCT
>OVAN01016212.1:0-10755 GCA_900406275.1 Anastatica hierochuntica
GCTGAGATGGTTCTTAATTGCTTCCCCTTAAACAATCTAAAATCCTGATGATATGAATTCCCTGAGAACACCCTATGCCTAGCGTTTTCCCCAAATTGACTTACAACTTTTGTTTGCATTGCTTTCTTCCTTGTTTACGAAATTAGTCTCCTTTTACCAAACTTTCTATTCCGTCTTAGCCCGTATTTGATTCAATNGAACCACTACAACGTACTTCTGTACGCTTGCAGTGATTTCTTGGGTGAAAACCTGAGCCATCATGTGACGCGTGTGGGTGATATGTTTCTCTGTAAAAGACATAAGTTGACATCTCTCACAAATTTGCTCCTTCAGTTGAGATAATTCAGAATCTGTTTTTAGAATGCTACATTGCAT
Source organism: Anastatica hierochuntica (assembly GCA_900406275.1). NCBI lineage: Eukaryota > Viridiplantae > Streptophyta > Magnoliopsida > Brassicales > Brassicaceae > Anastatica > Anastatica hierochuntica. The sequence continues at coordinate 376 of OVAN01016212.1, forward strand.
CACCTCCATGAATGGCTTATCAACAACTTTCAAGTAGCGAAGTGTCTCTCTATGCGCCTCCACAACTGCCTTTTATTCTTCAAACTCTTCCATCATAGCCTCATCCCACCACTTATAAGTATGATAACCACCATCCTATTAAAATAAGAAGTCTGTTATATAAGTCTGCTATAAAAGTCTGTTATAGATGTATGCTACATAAGTCTACCATAGAAGTTTACTACCTCATTGTTATGGCAGACATAAAATCGCCTCCCTAGATTAAGGTCCGAACAAGATGTTTGGATCACATGCACTATACGCAGAAGCAACGCTTGAGAAATCCATAAGTTGTTATGGATCGACGGTGAGAAGTGGTACTCATAGAACTATTGTCCGTGTCAGGTCCACTTGTAGGTTGAGAATATCTATATCTTTTCATTCTGTTTCATAAAACAACGATCAAGACGCATCAAACTCTAAAATAGCTTCCATTATTTATGTTTGAGTAAATGAAAGATGAACAACAACTCACTTTGTACAAAAAGTAATATAACTACAAAAGAACAAAAAAATCAAAGATAAAATATAAGAGAAAGAGATTAATGTATGAGTACAAATAATATAGAAAGGAGCAAGAGATAGATGGAGAAATTAATGAAGGATGATAAAGAGCACACATCGGCGGCGGCGGATGCGGATAAGCAGATCTGGCGCGGAGACGGATTGGTTGAAAGAAAACAAATGTCAAAATATGTGTTTTTGTTTTTGTAAAGACAAACCCTAAAAAAGTTATATATGTATCAAAATAGGATATTCGTAAACCTAACTAGACTTCTTAAAGAGATCTGAAACGTGCGGGAAACTTAATTTTGGGCGGAAATTTATTTTCGTTTGGGCGGTCAAATAAATTTCACTTTTTGGGCGAGAAATGGATCGACGGACTTCTCATGTACACTTCACATAAGAAGTTTGCAGTATGCTAAAACGAATAATCTTAATTAATTATTTGAAATTCTTAATAAAATAAAATATCAAACATCAAAATAATTGAAAATGTTTATAATCAAACCAATATGTGATGATTTAACATTCAAAACATACAAACTTAACATCATAAGGCAAACCCTTGAAGTTTGATCAAACCCTCCATGCACATTCGTTTTCATTAAATCTTAAACCCTAAACTTTAATTTATGCATGTATTTTTTTTCTAACCTAATTTTTATTACTTGGTTTAGATTATTTTAATTTTAAGGGAAAAATTTGTATAGTTCTTAAATGATTATATTTAGTTTGTGCATACACAATTTTAAACAAATTTATTTTTTTTATTTTTTTTATTTAAAAACAAGATTTAATTATGTCTTCAAATTTTCTTCATCAAGTTTGCGAAAATTGTCTAAATTGACTTCTTTAAGAAGGTGCAAACTTCTCAAGGCTATAAAAGTAATTATCCCAACCGATTTTTTGTTTGGTTATGAAGGGGTAGATGTAATATCCTATCCCCTTGAATTATTTCCGCCATATAAAAATGTTGTGGATTATTTTCTCCTTTATAAATACGTTTTTTGTTATTTTTGTACATTTCTCCAAATAATATTAGGAGAGTGATTGTTTGTGATTTTTGTTGTAGATTGTTGCTATTTAATTATATTTTAAAATATTAGTTGTTACTTTAATTGATGTGAGTTTAAAAAAAACTAAAAGTCATAAATTGTAGGGGTTGATTGGCAATTGAACTGCAAAAGCTGTGAAAGCTTTAAAAATTATATTCATATTTTACCCAATAATACTTTGTTAATTTTAAAGTAAGTCCTAAGATTCCTCCTAAAATATTTTACAACTATTTTCTTCACTTTTTAACTCTTGTCAACAGTTTTTTCTAAAGCCTAAAATATCTCACTTTTAAAAATTTTTAAAGTCACAACCATTAAAGTTTTTAAAGTAAAAGTTTAAAATAAATTTTTACAGTAACAACTTCAACCAATCAACTTCGTAGATTTTAAAAAAAATTAAAGCAGGATAGAAAGAGATATAATTTTTGTTGTGAGAGATTTTAGGGGTTATGAAAGATTTTAATTATTTTGAAGTCAACTGCTAACGCAAGTTGAGTAAGAGTTTAACGAAATTCTGACAAAAGAAGAGTTGAACAGTTAATTATTATGAAACTAAAACGATTTAGTTAATATAAGTACATGATTAAAATTGTGTCTGTTCGAAAATTGGTTTTTTTTTTCCGGAAAGTATTTATTAATCAGGGGTGGTCCCCAAACAGATGTTTATTAATACTACGAGGTGGAAAATAGAAAGTCTCAAAAGAAACGTTTGTGGGGTATTGCATTTTTGAAAGAGTATCAGCAGTTTGGTTTGATTCACGGTGTACCCACTGGAGCGTTGTATCCAAAAACTTGGCTAACCAACCCTGAATATCACAAATCAGATTGTGATGGTGGAAACATAACTCTTGGCCGCTGAGGACTTTAATGATTGCTTTGTTATCTCCTTCGAAAACGACTCGTCTGTATCCTTTGATCCACATTTGTTGGATTGCTATCAGTAGAGCTTGTAGTTCGACTTCCATCGCTGTCTCACAGTTGTATCCCCTAGAATGTCCTGATTCCACACATGTTCCATTAGCATCTCGGCAAATCTACCCAACCGAGGCTCGGTTCCCTCCCCGTAGACTAGCATCGTAATTACATTTGACAAAACCAGTTGGTGGTTTACTCCATTTTGAAGTGGCTCGTACCATTCTAGGTGATGCCGATGGGCGGTTGGTTGCATTTAGAAACTCTTCTACATCTTGGAGTATTAAACGGAGATCCTGTCTCCAATTGCTTGGCTTCCGCTGGAAAATGAGGAGGTTCCTACTCTTCCATAGTCGCCACAAGACCCAAATTGGACTATGGCGAGCCAAGTTAGGTATCTGAAGATTATTATGGTTCCGGATAATGGATTCGACTTTATTCTCAAAACAGACATTAGGGTCAAGCAGAATAGGATCAATACCCTGAATACCCCGCCAGACGGCTGTGGCGTAATTGCAAGTGAAGAAAAGATGGTTGAGATTTTCCTCATCCTGGCAGCATCTCTTACAGACAACATCCATAGTGATATGCCGTTCCCGCAAGATGGTTCCCACAGGTAAAGCTGAGGAGAGCACTTGCCATAAAAAATGCTGGAGTTTCGGGGCCGTTTTAAGTTTCCAAATGGCCTCTTTGAGCTCCGGTCTTCCTGGGTTTACCCGAGCGTGCCTATTATAGAGTTGCTCAGCGAGTCTAAACGCTGATTTGACTGTATAGATGCCCTGTGGGGTGTAGTTCCAACCTATGACATCTCTTTTCGAATGACGACTAAGTCTGAGGGCCTGAATCCTTTGTATGTCCTCTGGGCTGAAATTTGCAGAAAGTTTGTCATAATTCCAGTTGTCCCCCGACGGAGTCAATAGATCAGCGACCAGTGTAGCTTGGGTTTGAGGTCCTAGTAATCGTCTTGGTGGGCGGGGTGGCGAATCTGGAATCCAATTATCTTCCCAAATTTTGGTATGTTGTCCATTGCCAATAATTATACGCATACCCTGTTTAACCAAGTTTCTGCCTTCGAGAAGAGAACGCCAAATGAAAGATGGTTTCTTACCAGTTTTGGCTTCCATCAAATGGCCTTCAGGATAGTATCGACCTTTAAGGATTCTAGCAGCGAGGGAGTTTGGATTTTGGAGTAATCTCCAAATTTGCTTCCCAAGGAGAGCATCTTTGAAATTTGCAATGTTTCTGAATCCCAAACTACCATCTCTTTTAGAGGAGCTTAATCGATTCCATGCAAACCAGTGCATACCTTGTTGGTCGTGGCCTTTACTCCACCAATAAGCGGCTAGTGAGGCTTCAATGTCTTCGCAGATGCCTTTCGGTAGTTTGAAACAATTCATTGTATATACCGGAAGAGCAAGCGCTACAGTTTTGACTATAATCTCTTTGCCAGCATTGGAGAGGAACTTATTCATCCAATTGCTTGTTCGTTTCTGCACTTTCTCCACGATGAACTTGAAGATATCTTTCTTTTTGTGTCCAACTTGTTCCGGGAGCCCTAGATATTTCCCATTACCCTCGTCATTATGGATGTTAAGGAGTCGCCGCAGCCTTGTTTTGACTCCATCAGTTACTTTAGAGCCAAATGTGATTGCCGATTTATTTAGATTAACTGCTTGCCCAGAGGCTCTCTCATATCGCCGTAATGTTTCAATGATAGCTTTACATGATCGAGGGTGAGCATGGCAGAAGAAAAGGATATCGTCGGCAAACATGATATTATGGAAGGTGGGCCCTGGTGTACTTAATTTAATGCCCTTAAGGCTCTTGGTTTGTACCATTAATGATAACATATGTGTAAGTACCTCAGCACAAAGGATAAAGAGATAGGGAGATAACGGGTCGCCCTGTCTAATCCCACGGCCCGGACGAGTATCTCCTCTTGGAGTTCCATTGATTAGGACCGAGAACGAGACAGATTCAACACATGCCATGATCCAGTGGATCCAGATAGGGGAAAACCCCATCGCAATCAGCGTGTGTCGCAGGAAAGACCATTCAAGACGGTCGTATGCTTTGGTGATATCTGTCTTTATCGCCATATAGGACTTAGCCCATCTTTTCCGAGATTTTAGCGAATGAAGGACTTCGTGTGCTATGATAACATTGTCCAAAATATTCCTCCCCGGGATGAATGCCGCTTGGTTCGGTGAAATGAGTTGAGGTAGGTGCTCTTTCAGGCGGGCCACTAGGATTTTGGAAATGATTTTGTAGCTGACATTACATAGGGCTATCGGTCTAAAATCCGCCAATTTCAAAGGGAGGTCCTTTTTAGGGATCAAGCAAACATTCGTATGATTACGATCTCCTGCCATCCGTCCTGTTCGGAAGAAGTTATGGATCTCATTCATGACATTGTCCTTAATTTCTGGCCAAAATTGCTGGAAGAAAGCCGCAGTAAATCCATCTGGACCAGGAGCTTTAGTAGCACCAATGTTGAACACAGCATCTTTTATTTCCTCCTCCGAGTAAGTCTCGCGTTTATCGAGTGTGAAACCCGTGTATTGAATCCCTCAAAGACGCCCGAGAGATTAGATTTATCTTGGTTTCCGCTGGAGAATAAAGTATTAAAGTAGCCTTCAGCTGCCTTTCCGATTTCTTCGTCTCCTCAATAAATGATGCCATTGTCATCTTCGGTAGCTAGAATTTTATTCTTAGCTGTACGAGATTTAGTCTTAGCATAGAAATACCTGGTGTTTCTATCACCAAGGGTGAGCCATTGATTTCTGCTTTTCATCTTCCAGTAATGCTCCTCATCCTGGTAAGCTTGGCTCAATTCTGCTGCAATACCTTTGCGGGTAGCAGTCGAGGTCCGCCTGTCCGAGAAGGCGCGATCCAATTTCTTCTTCAAAAACGCAATTCGTTTAGACGCATTAGGTTTGTGTATCCGCTTCCAATTGGTGATTGTGTTGCGTACTTCAGTGATTTTCCCTTCCATAGGAACCGCTGAAAGCTTCGGATCGTGCCAGGTCCTTGTAACTTCTCGTTTGAAATTATCATCTGAAATCAGACTGCTATCGTAGTGAAATCGCCGGGTTTCGGTTATGGATGGTCGAGATAAAGATATAATTAAAGGCCGATGGTCTGATCCTTCGAACGGGAGAAATTCTACCAAGGCAGACGGAAACATAGCCAGCCATTCCGTGTTGGCCATGGCTTTATCAAGGCAACATCTCACGTCATAGTTATGTCGTTTACCGGTCCAAGTGAACCGATCACCCACACTTTTGAGATTGTGAAAATCACAGACAGCAATCATTCGACGGAAGTCGGTGAATGTGTATTCGACTCTTGGAGGCCCTCCTTTCTTTTCATCATTACTCAAGATTTCGTTGAAATCACCCATGATTTGTCAAGGCCCATTCCGAGAAGATGACATTCTTTCAAGCAATTCCTAAAGATGATGTCGAAATTGTTGTTGAGGGTGGTCGTACACAAAAGATAAGTTAAAGGAGATTGCATTGAAGTTGACATTACAATGGACGAGATTTGCAGAAAAAGAAATGATGTCTAATACAATGGTCTTTTTCCAAAACAAGGCTATTCCACCACTAAGACCTTGCGGAGGTACAGAAAAACAAAAGTCATAACCAATATCGACACATAGATCACGCACATAGTTGTCGTCTTGCTTCGTTTCCAGCAGGCATATTACGTCCGGGAGATATTTTCTTCTTATCTCTTTAAGGCGTCGAACCGTCAAGGCTATGCCCAGCCCTTGACAGTTCCAAACCAGTGTACTCATGGCGAAGCCGGTGGTTTTGGGCCCACCGTACCGTCATTGTCATCGTCATCATGATTGGTGCCACTACTCTCACCGAACTCAAAAACCTTGCGTCGTCTCTGGCTCACAGAACCTTCCCCTTCCTCAAATTTCCTCTTACGATCCTCAGACATATCGATCATCTCTTCATCTGTGTGACCACCAGCATTGACATTAGTAGTAATAGGGCTTGAAGGTTGCGAAATTACCTCAGGAGCTGCCTCAATTAGCGCCGGCCGAGGAGGCAGTACAGCCATAGGAACAATGTCGAGAGGAGGTGCCATCTGACGAAAGTGCTCACCCGGGGCTTGATGAAATCCGTTAGCTAACCGGGGAAGATGGCCAGCGCCGATATGCAGGATCTGGTTAAACAGTGGCCTTCTAGCATCTTGGTCTGGAGCTAAGTCTGGATTCTCACCATCATCCATGTCTGGATTCTCATCAGGTTCAGGTCCATTTGGCAACAAACAAGCGCCAGAATCATGCGTTAGTAACCCACAATAGGTACACACACCTCTTAATCTTTCATAGCTCAGATACAGTAGTGTATTAACGCCGGGAATGAATTGGAGATATCGCCGGAATCGCAGTGGCTCCCGCACATCCCAGTCAATCAATACTCGCACGAACTCCACTCGGACCGCCACAATCGGGCCATAGTCGACCTGTAAAAGTTGACCCAAGGCTCGACCAATCAAAGTAACTACTTCTCTGTTCAAGAATTGGAGAGGTATGCCGCGGACCTGTATCCAAAAAGGTATGAAGTGAAGTTCAAGAGGGTTGAGAAGTGGGAACCAACGGACCATGATAATCATTCGGTCGGCGAATGACCAAGGGCCACGGCGGAGCACCGCGTTCATGGACTCCTCCGAGGGAAAAACAAATTGGAACCGGCGACCCTCCAGGATTCGCCCAAATACAATCCCGGCCAATCCCCAGAGACGAGGAAGGTGAGCAATCAAGGCTCGGAGGCTTTGTCGCCGCGGCATCAAGGGACGGCCTACGACGACGAATCTGTTCTCGCCGGCCGCCTGCATGACCGCGTCCACCGGAAGAACAACTGGTTCATCTTCCATACCCAAATCTAGGTTTTGAAAGTTGCGTCGATTCGGATCAGCCATGGAGGATTTTGAGGAGAGAGATAGCGCAACACAGAATCGAGAGAGATAGAGTGAAGAAACAGAGAGATCCTGAGAAGATAGTCGTGGTGGTTTATGTATAGAAGGCAGGGAGAAACGCCCCACTACGTCGCAACGGTTATCACCCATCATGGGTGGTTTCTCAAATCGTGGGTGGAGGGACTATTAGAAACCGCTCCCACAACGAGGATAACAGAGCTCAACCGCCGGTGGCGGCGAGTATAACAACGGCAAGAAAAAACGGCGGTGAATCAGTTGATCGGAGGAACAGTTAAGGAGGAGAGAGAAGGAGGCGAGAAATCGTTTTGAGAATCGCATTGTGAATTTTTTTCTTTATGAATATATGAAGATTAAAAAAAAACAATTTGCGAAGATAAAAAAACATAGCCCGTGAAAAAAAAAAAAAAATTTAAAAGTTCAGGAAAAATCTGCGAAAATTGGTTATTTAAATAATTTTTTTGACGTAGGCTTTTTGCCATAATTTAAAAGTTCAGGAAATATTTACAAGTTTTACCAAATAATTAACGAACATAATTAAGGTTTATAAAAGAAAACTACTATTATAGAGATAGGGAGGCTAGTATTATAATAATGAAGCCGAAACATACACGAAACTGAAGTGTTGATTTGGCTTGCAGACAAAAAAAAGAAGTGTTGATTTTGGCTTTTCAGTCAAATCGGTGGAATGTATATGCTTGAAGAAATGGATATGCTAGAAGAATATGAACACGTCAGTTGGTTACATCGTAATCACATATGCAGTTTTTATTTTGTCTTTTAATTAACAGTCAAACAATCAACATCTGTTTGATTAATATTTGAACGTTTCCCAGCGTGACAGCTGAAATCGTGGCAGTGTTTTTTGTAAGGCCATCTTGTTTTTTTTAGCAGAAGAGTCCTTTATTCATATCAAGACGTCCCGTCGGCCATATATCAATGCATCGACCAAATGACATGTGCCCACTTGTGCAACACGATATCCCAACGCCAGTTGGTCACGTCTGTAAATGGGAGTTTATTCAATTTGATGACATTAACGAAGAGAATAATTGCATGAAAATGCATTGGTCTAGTTTAATTTATTATAGACCTAGAATTAAACTAATGATACGCCTCATATCGATAACTAGTAATCACTAGAAGATTAATCGATGTAATTAGTAATCACTAGAAGACTATACACGCCGTGGGATTTTCTTTTTAAATTTGCTATTATAAAAGGATTTTAATTTTAAATTGATGTAATTTATCCTTTGATATTATTTTATAGTGTTCTTATGATAGTAATCCATATTCAAGTATAAATATTTTTTCTAAAATTTTTTTTTTTAATATATTTAGATTGACGAATTATTTCTCCTAGAAAGTTTTGTTATGGATGTTATTGGGGAATTCTTTGATAGACACTACAAAAGCAAGGAGACAATGTATGCATGTGAAAATGAATGAGTTTGGATAAAAAGGTCTAAGCAAAAGAGGTCGTATATTGTTGGTGTCAAGGAATCGATCAGAAAAGATGGAAAGAACAAGTATCTATCTTATTAAAAGGGAAGACATAGATTTTTTTCATATGTGATTTTTCAAAATAAACATATTTTAGAAATTTTATTAAATGTATCTAATAAATTAAAATAACCCTAATTACTCATTTACATATTCCAACAAACATATTAGAAGATTCTAATATTCTTTTCACGTAATCACTATCAAAATTGTAAATCAACACAATTTAAAATCATNATGTCAAAAAAATCCCCAACTTACCACTTTAGACCAAAAAAATCATCAACTTTCACTTAAGTCATTTTAATCCTCAACTTTTAAAATTTGACCATTTAAGTCCCAAACTTCCGTTGAATAGAATTAACATCCGTTAAATATCAAAACGACGTCGTTTTGATAACTCTCAAAACGACGTCGTTTTGAGTGTTTTCGAAAATAAAACTCATAATTTTTAACAAAAAGATTCGAACCCCCTACCTCTCACACATTACACACATACAATACCAACTTAGCCAATTAACATTCTCATGCATTCTTTACGCACACATCTATATATCTAATTAGTTTCGTTATTATACAAATTAGTTTAATAATTTAATAAATTAGTTTGTTTAATAAATTGATCAATAAATTAATTTATTAATTAATTAAATAAAATAGTATTTAAATAAAGTAATTTTAAAGATTTTAATGATTAAGCTATTTCAAAACTAATTTATTAATAGTTTTTCTATAACTAATTTATTTATTAATAGTTTTTTTCGTAACTAATTTTAATGATTTTAATAATCAAGCTATTAATAGTTTATTAAGCTAATAATTTATTAATAATTTTAATGATTAAGCTAATAATTAATAAATAAGTTACATGAAAAAATATTAATAAATTAATTGTGAAATAGTTTAATCATTAAAATCACTAAAATTAGTTGTGGGAAAAACTATTAATAAATTATTAGCTTAATTATTAAAACTATTATTAAACAAACTAATTTATTAAATTATTAAATTAATTTGTATAATAAGGAAACTAATTAGATATAACAGATGTTAATTATATTTAACAGTTGATTTTTGTCGGGTCCTTTTTAGCTTGGTCCACGAAAGTTTGGGATTTAAATGGTCAAATTTTAAAAGTTGAGGATTAAAATGACTTAAGTGAAAGTTGAGGATTTTTTTGGCCTAAAGTTGTAAGTTGGGGATTTTTTTGACATTTCTCCCCAATTTAAAATCATCAATTTTCAGAAAATTTAAATATATTTTTTTCAAATTTAAAATAAATCCATAACTTTTAAAATAATTATATTACAATATTATTTTTTTTAAATAAAATTTGTTACAAAAATTAAAAAAAGTAATAAAGTGATAAAATTTAGAAAAATTTATAGAAATTTATAAATAATTTATA
>OVAN01016213.1:0-10752 GCA_900406275.1 Anastatica hierochuntica
TTGACGCCTAGAAAGTGTTCGATGAAATGCTTGAGAGAACAAGATTTATGTCTTTCACTTGGGCCCATGAGAGTGTATGTTACCTAGGTTCTAGATGTCTAGAGGGACTTGTAGATCACTATAACGTACATGTTTAGATAGGCAACAAGCGAGAGTTGAGCCTTGTAATGTGTATGGGTGAATAGATCTTCACCATGAGAGTGGGTAGATCGATTAANGGAGATCCTTGGCCTATAAATAGCTTTAATCCTCTAATAAAGCCTTAGCAAAGTCCATCTTAAGTCTAGATCAAGCTCAAACCAATTGCTTCTATCTCAAGATTCGATCTTTACCATTGTTTACACTTAAAGCTTGTTCCTTTCTTGCCTTTTACTTATTGCTTGTTTACCTATTGTCTTTATTTATGCATTTTAATTATATTTGCCTTTACTTTTGATAGATTTAGTTGAAAATAGTGACAAACCTATCTAAATCGACCCTCCTAGACTAGGATTTTTAGTGCATTCTCCTTGCTTAGGTTCTTCTAGATAAGCCTCTAAATCCTTGGACGATACCTCAAGTACTACATCTTGACTCCGTTCTCTTGTGAGATTATTGAGTAGGGTTAGGTTTTATAAATTTAAGCTTGCTCGTTGTGCCCTCCAAAAGGGTGGACGTCAAGTTTTGTCGCCGCTGCCGTTGGATTTAGGTTTTAGCTAGAATCTTCAAAGAGATTTCTAGAATCCAACGATTTAGTTTTTATTGCTTATTTCACCAAATTTTTAACTTTCTTTTGTTTATTTTCTTTGTGTGAAGGTACATGATAACAAGGTCTAGAAGTGAGCAAGATACAGGACTTCTTGACATTGATTCAACTCACATTGAAAGACAAAACTCAAGACAAAGGAGACCTAGAGAAATACAAGCCCATCTACGAAGGTTGGGTATGAATCAAAAGATTGAAGAAGAGAACCCTCCACCTATGGAGAATCAACCACAAGAACGAGTTCCCTCTCCACCTCATGGGACTTTTGTTGGTCAAGACAACTAAGAGCACCGTTCATTCCACCACCCTAGAGGAGAACCAAGATTGGAGAAGGCAATGAGCTATTTACTAATGGCGAAAGAATGGGGATAAGGCCCCCACCAATCCGCAACAACAACTTTGAGATCAAGTCAAGCTTGATCAACATGGTACAAAACGCTCGTTTCTTCGGTATACCATTGGAGAATTCTCTTGAGCATTTGGATGACTTTGAGAAGTTATGTAGCACAGTGAAGATAAATGGAGTGGTGGAAGACGTCATTAAATTGGCTTTGTTTCCATTCTCTTTAGGAAACAAAGTCTCACAATGGGAAAATAGCATTGTGACATCTTCTATCACAACTTGGGATGAATACAAGAGAAGGTTCTTAGCTAAATTCTTCTCACCTCAAAGAACGGCGAAGATAAGGAATGAAATCTCTTCCTTCAAACAAGGAAAAGTATAGTCACTTTATGAAGCTTGGAATCGCTTCAATGGATACATAAGAAGTTGCCCTCATCACGGTGTCACCAAGGGCATCCTACTTCAAATCTTTCATAGAGGTATCCATGAGATGTTTTGTTTGACTTTGAACATCGCTTCAATGGAAAGTTTTCCTAGTCTCTCGGCCGATCAAGGAGAGAAACTTATTGAGAATTTGGTTCAAAGCGACCATTGTGATAGAGATGACTAGGATAGAACGGTTAGGAGCGCAGGATCAAAGGATGACAAGATCAAAGAGCTTAGTGACAAGTTCGATAGGCTCATTCTTCAAACAAAGAGAAGTGTTCACTTTGTTGAAACCGAATTTGAATGAGGACAAGATAACAAGAATCAAGAAGAAGTGATCTACATACAAGAAGGGTATTACCAAAAACCCTTCGACCAAAAATAAAATCCTTATAACAACAATTTATCTTACCGAAGCAACAATGTGGAGAACCCACAAGATCAAGTCTATCCACCCAAGACTAACGGACAAGGATACCAATTCCAAGCAAAAAAATGCTTCTACCAAAAGCCTCAACAAGTCGGTCCTTCAAAAAGAAAGAGAACCACGCTATGCTCAAGAAGCTAGTGGAAGGACAAAATGAGACTAAAGCCGAGCTTAAATAGAGGTTTGGAGAAATGAATACCAAGATGGAAGCCATATACCGAGACATGAACATCAAGCATGAAGCCCTCGCTTTACATGTGAAGGTAATTGACTCTCAAATACAACAAGTGGTTGCGAACCAAAAAGGAAAAGTCATAGTTAAAGAAAAATGAGTGCCAAGCAAGGACTATTGCAATGCCTTCTTGGAAGAAATCAACAACAACTCTCAACCATGGGACGTTATTGTTTTCACTCTTGAAGAAAAGAAAATTATTGATGATTTAAGAATTTCTTTTTGAATCCCTCTTATGAGGTTGTTGATAGCTTGGATGTTGAATTGGTAGGAAACCCACTTGAAAAGGGAGGTCATGCCCAATTTGACCTTGAATTCAATGAAGAAAGTTCTCCACTTGGAAAGGAGTTTGAAAAGGAAGACACTCCTTTGGCTAAAGGAGATGTCGAATTTGAAGAGAAGAAGAAAGAGCATTGGATTGATGACAAGGCTACTAAAGAGGAAAGAGTTAAGCAAGCTAAAAAGAATGAAGCTTCAAGGAAAAGGAAGAACTCAATGTCTCAAGGAAAGATACATTTGAGAAGAAGGACGAGAAACCAAGGCTTTCTAGTGACACGCCTAGCGGGAGGGATATAAACGAAGAAGAATCTTTATCTTGGATTATTCATCTACCAAGTACCACCTACCTTACCCTTGATGCTATAAGAAAGAAATCTTGGGAGTACTCTAACGGAAGATGAAGCGGGATGGCATCTTAGACATCCCATAAGAATGGTATGAGAAGGAAAAAACCGATGCAAAAGCCAAGAGAATCTTGAGAAGAAATTGGCTACCATAGAGAAGGTAGAAAAGGTTTTATAAGCTAATAGTATTCCAACTTATATAGAAGGGGAGAAATTTTTGAAGAAGAGCAATGATAAATGAAGATTTGTTGTACCTTGTGCTCTAAAAGGCTCCCTATTTGAAGATGCGTTAGCGGATACCGGTGCTAGCTTGAATGTGATCTCCCTAGATCATATGAAGGAGCTTGGTTTAGAAAGAGAAATCAAAGAAGGGACTAATCCCATACGTTTGGGAGATGCTACAATGAAAGTCCCAATGGGAAGATTGGAAGATGTGAAGCGAAGGGTGGGAAATACCTTTATGGAGAGTAACTTTGTTGTGATGGATAACAAATCCAATCGAGCCAAATTCCTATCATACTTGGGACTCCCTTCTTGTTGACCGAGGGTGCTATAATTGATTTTGAAGCTAAGAAGTTGACTTTGAAGTATGTTGACAAGGGAGTATCCTACCCTATGCTTGACCTTGATAGAGACATTGGATATTGTGGAACCATGTGTCAAGGGTAAGCAAGAGAAATGCTTACAAACCACAAGAAGAAGGTAGTTAATGAAGAGGAGATGCAAAAACTTGGGTCTTCAAGCTTCAAGAGTAAGTACAATCCAAATGTCTATCACGGAAAAGGGGTAGAGAACTTCCTCAAGATCAAAGAATGGACAGCAAGGAAATCACCAAGAGGACCAAAATTTGAAGAGATGGTCCTTCACTTCACTCACTAAAGGAAAAGAAGAATGGTCAAGCTAAAGATCTTAAACAAGCGCACTTAAGAGGCAATCACATGAGTATCCTTTGTACATATTCTTTTTAAGGTTTAAATTTCAAATCTTTTAAAATTCAATTATGATGATGTGTCTTGGAACAATTTTGTTCCAAAGTCATTCTTTTGCTCAAGCTTAGGTGCCAAAGGAGAACAACTCGAATCAAGGATCAAAAACCACAAAGGAGTAAGGCGTGTACACTTTCAATGAGTCACTATGACTTAATACTAAGAACACTCCTTATGCTAAGGTAAGTTACTAAATCACAAAAGAAACTCTCTACTATATGAACTCACACACCTTAGTCTCTGATTCTTCTTCGTAACAACCTCTGAGACTTTAACTTATCTTTTTCTTCAAAAAAGATAATCCCAACGACGATGTTTTAACAAACCCAATAACCTGAGCTTAAACCAGAACTTAAACCGGCCTTCTCAACCTGGTTCACTTTGATCAGCAATTATAACCAACTTAACCGACCAGCTGAACCTAAAATTCAAGTGTATTCAACCAAATAACACAACAACCATTTTAAAAGAAGCGACTATCTACGCTACTCATGAGCCAAGGAAGGATGTCTGACTACACTTTGGTCAAAGACCAAATGGAAGCTACTTATATGTTCATTAAGGACCTAAGAAAAAAGATTTATCTCTACCCTAGCCGCAAATCACACAAGTCATACACTGCTCAAGCAATAAGCAATACAACAACACAATAAAACGATGAGAAACCGGTTTAAATTAAAAGACGCCATGCTACAAGAACTCAACGCCGAGAAGTTCTATAGTAAAGGTGACCATGGTGAGTATTCTGGATGGAATAAAAAGTGTCACTCTATATGGTCTAACAAAGAGAAATTTCTAAAAAAGCCCATCACACAGCAGCAAGAATAGAAATAAGTTTTTTTAAAATGGATAGAGAAAGATATAAAGTGTCCCATGAAGCATGAGGCCTACCCTACCCTTCTTCATCCTGATCTTGGGTATGGGGCCCTGCCTGCGGAGGCGCTAGAAGCTCGAGATCGATTAAAGGAATGTCATCTTCAAAGGTCAAAGAGTCTTCCCTATTGGCCTCACCATTGGACATCATCACAAAGTGGTATTTGATCTGCTCCTCTACTAGCCTCCAAGACTCCTTCTCCTTCTTCTACCACTCTCACATTTGCTTCCAGTGAGCAATCACCTTGGCTCCAAACATAGCCCTATTTATCTTGATTGGGAAATCCGCTGCCTTGTCTGTGATCATGATGATTTCCTATGTTTGCTCTCTCTTCTCTCCTTTCAAAACATCCACCTCTGCATACAGCTAGAGTACGTCGTTCCCTAGGTCTCAAGCTTCTCCTTCAACTCAGCTATCGCCTTGTCCTTGGAGCTAAGCAACTTCTTGGCCTCAGATGCCTCATGTTTCTCACGCTTAAGTTGTTTCTCCAGTGCTTCTACCTTCTCCTTGCATGTCTCAGTGCTCCCAATAAGCATGCTCTCGACGTGGTGACAAATAGACATGGCATGTGGTTGAATTGGAATGTATAAGCATAACTGCAAAAAGAATCTTACCTCAAAAACTAGGTCAAAAAGTAATTACATCCAACATACCAGCATAAAAAAGGCACAAAGCATGTGGGAGATCATTGTCACATATGGATACAGTGTCTAGGAAGAATGCTTTGGATTTTATGCAGCATGGCTTGGTTATGGCTAGCAAGAGCAAGAAAGCTGCCACAAGGCAAAGCGTAGACAAGGATGTAGCACTTTCACTCTTGGGATTTCTGAGGGTAGGAGAGGTGGAGGAATCCATGGGAACTCTTTGCTTGATTGCATGGGTACTCCTAATGAGATGGACCTTGTCCTCTTCAATTGCTTTGGTCACCAGATCCTTATTATCAAAGAATGATTTATGTTTCGCCCTGTATTTTTTGAAAGGGTCGATGTCACTGGTTCCCGTCATGCTCCTTGTAAAAGAAAACAACAAGGCAAAGTGAGTTGCTGAAACTTTGTAAGTGCATCAAAACCCAAGAAAAGTGCCCTTACCCGAGATACTGCTATAAGATAAGGCCTCTTTACTGATCATAAAAAGTATGTCACACTGTTCCAAAGGGATGTTCTTCCCTTCTAAGACCTTTTGATAACCCTCTGACATCTTTAAGTGAGACACCACTGTCAAAAAGAAAAAAACAACATAAATTAGGTGTTACTTTGAGATTATCATGTAATAAGCATTCATCCTTAGTACCTACCAGCCAAAAGCCACGCAGTAGAGAATTCAGGATTATTGTCAACCTTTATGAAGACAAACCTACAAAACCAAAATTCATTGTCGACCAAACATTTACTCTTTTTCCTTGTCCACTTCCTTGACCAAAGGAGATTAATACGCTGAAAGACCGTCATTCCAAGCTAATCGTCCTCTCGTCGTGCGCCACCATTGAGAACCAGCGGTAGGCTTTCCTTGCTTCACGTCGAACATGTCATCAGTAAGTAGCAGTGTCGAGGATCGGTTGAACAAGAATTTGTCGCAAATCCTGAGTAGTCACATACTGAATGACTGATAAAAGTTGTCGTCTCGTCATAGATATGGTTTGGTTTGTCAAAATTGGAGCTAATTCCACATATATCTCTGTCGGAGCCATAAATGACCCCACACAGTGGAGCGAATTTTCACAGACACCACCAAATGACTTCCGAGAAGACACCCATTTATTCACTGACCGTTCTGCACACTATCGGAGACCCAAGGAGTCTTTAGAACCCACTTTGGCATGATGAGAAGGATTGCCACCATCAAGGCACCAAGGTGGCTTAGATCCAGCTACTAACTACCCACACCCCTTCATATCTGAGAGAAACCCAAAAACCGAGATGGACCCTATAGATCTGTGAAGGAGAGACTCCTCTAAGAAGCATGCGTCGTCGTCTCAGTAATTACTCCGACCAACTAAGGTAAAATCATCTTCATCGTAACCAAAAAAACCCTAGGAGCTGACACCTTTCCTTACTACCACTCATGCTCCTTGTTGTTAGACCAGAGCACGATAATTGGCCGTAAGCTCTGAATTGTCTATATCATAGCTAGAAACTCACAATGGATACATGTGCAAAAAGCAAAACATAGGAAAGGGAAGAAGAGGAGCCTTTGTTGCCGGCTCAAGGCCATAAGCAACCAGAGCGAACAAAATATTAAAAGTTTAGATTTTCAGGCGAGGATAGAGAAGAGAGAGAAATGGACTCTCAAATGAATTTCCACTATATGTGATTCTAAACATATGCTCATTGATTCTTGATGGTAAACCAAATTTTGTTACCACAGTGGTCGTTTACATAAACTAATGAGACTAACAAAATTTCATACTTGAAAGATATCTTAGTATATTTAGAGGTGGGCAAAATAGCCGAGAATCGAACCGAACCAAAAAATACTAAATATTCGAACGAATATTAATATCTTTGAGCTGAATAACCGGAACTGAACCGAGAACCGAATGGATACCCGAAATATCCAAAAATAAATTTATAAATCTAAAATATATATTAGACTATACCCAAAATAACTCAAATATCCAAAATAACAAAAGTATTTGACTATTATTATTATACTTATCAAAAATTAAACTACTTTTACACAATTAAACCAAATTTCGTTAATAATTAATCAGTTTGATTTTTATTTTTCGATATTTCGAGTAAATACCTGAACCGAACCGAAACCAAAATGTTGTTCGGTTCCATAATGGTTCCTAAATTTAGGAACCGAGCTGAACCGAAATCGGAAAGAGTCGAACCAGAACCGAAAAGATCCAAATCGGAACCGAACCGAATATCAGAATGATAACCCCTAGCTTTTTTTATCTAATGCTATTAAACCATAATTGGTTATCTTTATATCAATTAGTGTGCACATATTGTTACTTGCTATCCTCAAAATTTTAAACACGATACTCTGGCAATTTTCTCTTGTGGTGTGGGATGCACTATGACCATCTAGTTCATGCTCGGCTAGATAGGTCTCTCTCTAATAATTACTGGGTGGAAATTTTTCCTTCAAGGCGTTTGGAATACCTCCGATTTGAAGGATATAATCATAAACCTCTCGTCACTTATCTTGACAATACGCGTATAAGTCGTCGTAAAATTTTCCAGTTTGATCGGCGGTTGCGTTAAAAGGATGATATATTTGAGTTAGTCTCGGCTCGAGAGGGTAGTGTGTCTGTCTCCGCTAAGCTTGGTTGCTATCGTTCAGAATTGATCCGATGGACTAAGGATCAACATTTTAATAGTGCTAAGCTAATCGCAAAGTCCTGAGCTAAGCTCGATTCGCTTCTCTCAAGCTCTTCAGCGGATCCCTGTGAGATCCAACAAGTGACATCCACCCTGGAAGGCGCTTACCAGGATGAGGAAAAATTTTTGGAAGGAGCGTAGCCGTGTCTTATGGGTACAATATGGTGATCGAAACTCTGGTTTCTTTCATGCATCCACGAGGAATCGGAGGACTATAAATCGTATTTTTTTCATTGAAGATGATAATGACTCGATCCATTTTAAAGAGCGGGATATTTTTATCCATGATTTGCTCTTATTTTCACAATATTTTCTCTTATAATGGAGTTGTTGATTTCTCAGTAATTGAGCAAGTTACTCTACCAACAGTCTCTGATTCCGCTAAAGCCTTATTAACGGCTATTCCCTAGGCTGAGAAGATACGTTTGGCTACATTTTCTATCAATGCTGCTAAGATTCCTGGGTCGGATTGGTTCTCATATAGGTTCTACCATTCTTATTGGGCGGAAATTGGCAGTGATGTTACCAGGGAAGTCACTGACTTCTTTGTGTCTGGATCCTTTCACCGGGATATGAACTCTACTAATGTGACTCTCATTCCAAAGATCCCCCATCCACGGAAGGTTTTGGATTATCGGCCAATTGCCTTGTGCAGTGTTTACTACAAGATTATTGCTAAGATTTTGGCGAAGCGTATACACTCAGTCCTCCCTAGTTTGATTTCTTAAAATAAATCAGCCTTTGTGCCAGCACGGTTGATTTCAGATAATGTTCTTATTACTCATGAGATTTTATAGTGTCTTCGTCGATCTAAAGCTACCAAGTGAGGTTCTATGGCGGTAAAGACATATATGAGTAAGGCTTACGATCGAATTGAGTGCACTTTTTTACTTCATGTTTTGGAGAAGTTTGGTTTCCATCGAGTATGATAAATTGGATAATGAAATGCGTCACCACGGTTTCATATTCTTTTCTTTCAAATTGGTCCCCCAGCGTTCTGTTCTGCCTACCAGGGGTTTGAGGTAAGGAGAACCACTTTCTTCTTTTCTATTTTTCTATGTACGGAAATCCTTTCTGGACTCTGTCGGCGTGCCCAGCAAGATGGGACTTTTCCTGGAATCAAGGCCTCGCGAACCAGCCCCCCGATCAATCATCTCCTTTTTGCTGATAACAAGATGTTCTTCTGCTAGTCAAACTTAGCATGTGTACGTGCTTTATAAAAGATAATCCAGAGTTACGAGAATTCCTTGGAAATTTCATTAATTTGGCTAAATCGTCTATCACCTTTGCGTCTAAGACCCCGTCTTCTCGTCGTCAAGTGGTAAAGATTGCTCTCCGCATTTTTAAGGAAGGCGATACTAGCAAATATCTTGGATTTCTTGAGCACTTTGGTCAGCGTAAACGAGACATCTTTGCTTATATTGTTGATCGGATTAAACAAAAGGCGCAAGGTTGGTCCTCACGATTCTTGACTTCTACTGGGAAGCAATTGTTGCTTAAGTCTATTCTTTAAACTGCCAATGTCTCTTTGCAAGTGAATTCAGTCAGCGTTAACTCAATTTTGGTGGGATGATAAACAAAATGTTAGGAAGGTGTCTTGGGTCTCCTGGAAACTCCTATCCTAGCCACGTTCTACTGGTGGCTTGGGGTTTAGGGACGTCGAAGATTTTAATGACTTACTCCTGGTGAAGCTATCTTAACGTCTTCTAATAAAGTTTCCAGATTCTCTACTGGCTTGTATTCTTTTGGGCAAGTATTGCAACTCTTCCTCCTTTATGGAGACTTGTCCTCCGACATCTACGTCGCATGGTTGGCATGGTATTATGGTAAGGAGAGATGTTCTACGTCATGGCCTTGGTTGGATCATTGGCGATGGTAGAGATGTCCGTGTTTGGGCAGACAATTGGTTGTCTACCTCTTCCCCTTTATGACCTATAGGCCCACCCCCTTATGATACCCATGATCTGCATGTTGCAACTCTGATTGTTGATTCCCCTTGAGCATGGAACTGGCAGGAAGTTTTGGAGATCTTACCTCAGTATTTTGAGCATATTTCTAAGTTGTTGGGTTCTTCTCCCCGACGAGATACTTTGGTTTGGATGTATAACAAGAATGGTGAGTACACTTGTAAAAGTGGATATTCTCGGCTTCGAATGTTGTCCTAGCCTCATGATGTCTCCTTTAATTGGCTACGAAATGTATGGAAAGTGAAAATGCTTCCGAAGATACAGAGCTTTTTTATGGCGGGCAATGAGTGATGCTATACCAGTGTGCGATCAGTTACGATTAAGGGAGTGATTCAAGATTCTACGTGTCGACGTTTTGGTTTAACTGAGACAATTGATCATGTCCTTTTGCAGTGTCCTTATGCTCAAGAGGTCTGGGATCGGTTCCCTTCGGTTATCCATGTCTTTGCTTCCATCCCTTCTCTTGGGCTTTTTCTTGAGTCAATGCGCTCCTCGAAGGCTTTGCCTCCCACTGGTTTGAATGGAGTAGATGTCTATCCGTGGGTATGTTAGTTTCTCTGGAAAGCTATGAATCGTCTGTTTTTAATATGGAGCAAAATTTGGTTGCTAACCTTATTTGTCAAGCTCTAGACAGGGCCCGAGAGCAGCAATTGGCTAATTATTTGCAGGATAAGGTTTCTCGTACAACACTCTCCTGCCCATCTCATTCCTCTGCGCCATCTTCCTCTATACCTCCTCCGGTTTCATGTTGGGTGGATGCGTCATGGGATTCCTCGTCGGGGAAATGTGGCATGGGA
>OVAN01016214.1:0-10752 GCA_900406275.1 Anastatica hierochuntica
CCCCAAGAATCGCTACATAACCTCCCAAGCCCATCCATACTATAAAATCTGGACCTGCAAACTCAGCTTCCATGTTAATAACTCTCTACATTAATTTAAGATGGGCGTGAAACTTTTCACCAAAGAACTCATAATCAGGAAATCGGGCTAGGTATTAAAGGCTTTTAGTGGTGAGGCTTAGAGTGTTTCAGGTATCAAAAACTGCGTCAAAATGCAAGACATTATGCAAAATCGCAAGAGAGAAAAAGTATGTTGATATCCATGTCCCCTAACTACTAAGTACAAACCACCAATCAGAAAATAAACCAAATATGTACATTCTTCAGGGTTAATCTAATCAACATAATAATATGCAAATGCTAATTTTTAAACCAGGTACACAGAAATTAAAATTAATTTTCGTTTTTTCAGAACGAAAATATGGTTCAAATTAGCATATCAATGACGTTTTGAAACTCTAAAGCACCCATACAACATGAAGAAATGTAACATATCCATCTAAACCACCTAAACACACAACACCGAGAAATCAGACACTCATGACTGTGTCTAAACCAACTAAAATGTTCAATCCTACCTAAGCAATTAGAAGATCATGTCTACCCTATTCTCTCCATTGTTTTTACACGTGTGCACATAAAATGAAAAAGAACAAAATCTTTTTGTTTTCTTTTGGCGCGTTTTCGAGAAAATATATTTTTTTGTGACAACGAATTTACGATGACTGCAAAATCTATATATATCACGAGACCCCTCTCACTTTCGTTGCTCATCATCATCAACACACACACACTCTCTCTCAACAACATCAATATCTCTTTCTCTACCAAATAAGGTAATTTCTTTTTTTAATTTTATTTAGTTTATTATTTTACATTTAGAATTAGGTTTGAAATTTATATTTAGGATGGAAATTTAGATTTTAAGTTTGTATTTTAGAATTGAGATTTATATTTAAGATTGAGATTTCGTATTTAGTATTATAATTTTAAACTTAAAGATTGTAATTTAAATATTAGAATTGTAATTATTTTTTTATTATTTTTTAATTTTATTATTATTATTTAGGATTGTAATTAATTTAGGATTTCATTTTTATTTTTTTGTAGAAATGGCCCCTAGACTCGGGAAGACCATCAGTCCACATTACCTGAGTTTTTGTCGGAGCGGGAGGCTGAGGCTCGTTGTACGGGAGCCTCCTCATCATCTACACCGCTCTCAACGATGTGGATGTCACCTACACCGTCAATTACACCGCCGGCGGCCGACCACCACCGCTGCCTCCGCCGCCGCCGACAGCAGCTTCTACATCAGCTCATATCGTGGATCCGCATCCACAGTCACCACCAGCACCAGCAGCAGTCCCGTGCGTGGGTGGGGGGGGGNGCTTATGTTCGGGTTGAAGACATTCTTGTTCAGCCCAAGCACGAGAATCTTCCTCGTCTAAATCCCGACAAGAGAGACGACCATACATTTTGGTAAGTTTTTATTAAGTTAATTAATGTAATTTATTTAAATACTTATTTTTTTGTTTGTTACGCAGGTTCGGGGTCAACAACATGGTCAGCCTTTCCATCTCAGACACGATCATGGGATATTTCATGGAGCCGCATCTCAAATGGTCGACGACATCAAGCGGACATGGTTTAAATGCTTTGCGGTAAGATTTTTTTATAAATTATTTAATATATTTAAGTTACATATTAATGTTTTATTCGTACTTTTTTCAGTAAAAGTGACTCTGAAACCGCTCTATGAACAAGACGGTTAAGTAGGAGTTCAACACGCGCGCAAAGCTACGACTTTGCAACAATGTCATCGAGTAGAAGGAGAAGTATGCGCTCCACGGGGACGACGCGAAGCCAATTTTCTTGGCCGAATCGGTATGGAACGGGCTGAAGGCGTACTGGAGTGATACACATGCCGCCACGATTGCAACCAAGTGTTCAGTCTCGCGGAAAACTACTGGTCCGGATGGCAAGAAGAAACAGATGCCTCACACTTCCGGTCAGATCTCTTTCGTTAGCCAACAGTTTAAGATGGTAAATATTTTAGTTTTATTCTTATTACATTAAATAAATTAAATACATATTAATATTTATTTATTTAACTATTTTAATTTTTGTAGGCTAAGAATTTAGGCTACCTTCCGCCTATTAGCAATGTCTTCGAGAAGACGCACAAGTGGAAGAACAGTCAGTTCGTTGATAAACATTCCAAAAGGATATTCTACAAACTTGAGGCCAGAGCGGCTGATATTCAGAGTCAGCGCTATCAGTGTTTGCCCGGAGGCACCGCTCAGTCGGTCGAGTCTCTATCAACTCCCGAACTCAATCGTATTTTCGAGCAGGTAATTAATTCATTATTTGTGTTTAACATTTTTTATCTATTAGTTTTAAAATAATTTTATTTTTATTTTTTTTTACATATTGCTCCTAAGAAAAAAGGAAGAGTTTTAAGGAAGGACTCCATTCAGGACGTCTCGGCAGCATCGTTGTCCTTCCAAGTATTTCCGGCAGAACGAATTGAAGATTGCGCACGCTGAGGTCACGGATCTACGGATGAAGCAAGATCAGTACGACCGCCAGTTTAGCTTCTACAACAAGATATTCGGGATCCTTTCGGTGGACAACTCAGAAATCGCTCGGATCATGAGGGAGATCGGAGTTGAGATCGTGACGCAACCGGTCGAGACCATCGACCCAACGCAAGCGACGCAGACGTATTTCGAAGACGTCGACATAGATTTAGGAGAAGATGAAAATGTATAATAATATTGAATTTTAATTAAAATTTAAATATATATTATTTTAATTAATTTTATTTTTTTAATATTTAAAAAATATATATATATATATATATATTATTTTACATATTTTAACTTTGTAAATTCGATGTTATTTTTCATAGAGTCGCCGTTAAATCGTCGTTAAGTTACAACGAAATAACGACGAACTTTAAAATATATTGTCGCTAAACACTCGTAAATTAACGATGAATTAACGACGATTAGGAACTCTAAAAAAGTTTCATCATTCTCAGTGTTGTTTTTTCTGTCGTCTTTAGAGCTTTGGGAGCTTTAGGAATTTTTGGAGCTTTTCGAGCTTTTTGTATGGGAGCCTTGCGCGTCTTTGAAACAACAACAATTGAAGATCTTACCTGAAACTGGAGATCCGTATTTGGATTCCACCATGACTGATACTCTTGAACCATCGGCTTTGATGAAGACTCAGTTCTCACTTCGCGCTGAACCGCACGAACGTCAGAGCCACCGAGAGTCTCATCTGCCAAATGAATGCTTACATCATGGATATTTGACGATGATAGTTAAATATTAGATTGAACTTTACGTCTCGACCCAAAATGTTTATCAATCACTGGTTCCATAGATATAATCCGAGCCAATGCGGAAACTCGCATAGCCGTATCTTCCTAGGAGACTTTTTTTAGAGTCGGTCGACTGGCCGACCCGTAGTAGAGTCTTTGACCTAATCAACAACAAGCTCTTGAATGGCAGTGTCGTGCTTAGATATATTGAGACCTAAGGCGAACTACAAAAACTACATGGATTTTTTAATATATTTAAACATATATTTTTACAAAAATTTATATAATTTTTGAGCATTAGTGATATTTTTATAATAAAATATGATTTTAAAACATTAGTATTCATTGTAATTTAAAAAAAAAAATATTCACATGTATGCAAGAAAAAGTAATTAAATTTTATTATGTATTTTGATATATGTATGTTAGAGCTTCAATAAGCTTGAAAAACTATATGACTCTCATTCCTATAATCATATCTTGTACTTTCTCCACTGCAATTTAAATAGTAAATTTTAATAAAAGAAAAGCCAAAAAATGAAGTAAATTATTGTATTTGCATATTAGTATATTTATTTAACAAAGTACGATATTGTTTCTGATAAATACGATTTTAAAACATTAATAATCTTTCTTACAAATTTGTAACCGTTAAGGACAACTACATAATACTTTTTAATGTATGTAATCAAAGTAATTCAGTTTAGTTGCATATTAGTATATTTGATTTAAAATAAATAATAAGGGGCCTTTATATAGAAAAAAGAAATTGGTGGTCTGAGGCCATTGCCTTTTTCAATACATGCAAGGCACGGCCATGTTGAATGGGAATAGCCAATTGGTCTTCAATTGCACATGCATCTCTCGGATCAGGCTGTAAAGGTTCATTGTCTTTGTCTTTGGCCTGGTAAAGTGTATATCTTGTATCACGTTGAGACCCACTGGACCGAGTCTGAGGGGTATAGGAATGATGACGAGACACATGGGTCCTGTAACGGTCCTAAGAACGAGGTACATTTTGTCCCTAAATTTGACGGTAGTACATCATAATGGCGAGAAAAAGAGCAATCTAAATGATGATCATAACAGTGTGGACTACTCCTGAGATTGGTCTAGAGGCGTGGAGAGGATATGCGAAAATCACGCCGCCAAGGTGACCGAAGAGTAACCAAAGAGGTACGACGATGATCAGAAGGACGAGAGTGATGGCTATCCCCACGCCGACTTTTGAAGGACTCAAGCTTATGCAAAGTATTAGCTTGACTCATTCCCAAACCTTATCTCTGTGAGTTCTTAAAAACAGAACATTGCTTTTGTTCTAAAACAAAGAAAAGCATGAAAAGCAATGCTTCTCTAATCTCTCGTACTCGAATTCAGGTGTAACTTTCTCATGGAAAGGTTAAAGTTTTCTTCATTACCAATGGTTTTAAGCCATTAACAGATACCCGAATGTGTCCCTCCTCCGGATCTGATGCAATGTAAGTACCAATATCATTGGCTTTAGCCTTTAATATGTCAACTTGGTAGTAATGAAGTGAGAGATTATGGACTTGAATCCAAAAAGTAATAAGAGATATGGAAGAATTAGAAATAATGGGTTCTTATCTCTGTATCACTAGCATCCGATGCTTAAAATGGTATGGAGCATTATGCAAAACAAAAGAGAGATTGTCCTCCGAATTGAAGTGAAAACTAAACTTATCGCGACCTAAATCCTTTCCGACAACATTCCCTGAAAGCCCCCACACATGGGGTATAAAATTCACCACCACCTTATGTTTTTGAACATCCGGATACAACACACGCCCAGTCAGAGTTAATTTGTTTGCTTCAATCAATGCAGATGTGTCGACTTGAGAAAGATATGTAGGCTGGTCACGAACCCAACAATGAGAGGATTCAACACACTTTTTTTTATCCAAAGCAGAGTATCGATGAGCCATAGTAATGTCGCAGAAGAAACAAGCACTTTGAGGCTTAAATAGACTACACATACGTAGTAAGGATTACGCTGATAAGACCAGAGAAGCCACCATTGATGCTCTATTTCAAATCGTGCAAGACAAGGTAGACAAAATATCAAACCCTATCGAATCTGCAGAGCAACAAGTCCAAACAAAAACAGAGAGAAGACAAACAACGACAATAGAGAAGGGACAGAGGCAGATCGCAAAGAAGAGATAGAGTTACCACTTATTTAACCCCAAAACTAACAATTGAGAAAGTCTAAAGTTTAAACGATTAACACCAAAAGGATTCTTTATTCACTCAAGGAAAGTAGCTCAAAACCTTAAGTCTCAAAACAAAGAAATCTCTCTCAAACTCCAACCTAAACGACACTTATATATCACAAAGCCAAAGAAAAGTTCCTATTTCAACTAGGAAACTTATTCTAGAGATAACTACTAAATAACATTAAACCAATTCCATAACTCGGTTGGTTTGTTACTAAACCATATCTTGGTTTAGTAACCTCGATTACTTGCTGCTCAAGTAACTGTCTTTGGCTTGACTATCTTCAAGCTTACGCCAACATTCTCCCTCCTAAGCTTGAAGTCTTCATCCTTCAAGTCTTTTAAACCAACGAGATCTCTCATCTCTCTGAATTTAATCCTTCCCAGTGGCTTAGTCAACATATCCGCTCGCTGCTCCTTTCCCGAGATGTGTTCTACTTCTATTCTTCCATCTTCAACGCATTCTCTTATAAAGTGAAACCTCGTGTGTATGTGCTTGCTTCGACCATGAAACATCGGGTTTTTAGTCAAAGAAATTGCTGACTTATTATCTATTCGGATCACCACTTTCTCACTCGATCCTTCAATGACTTCGTTGAGCAGATCCTTTAGCCAGATGGCTTGTCGTGCAGCTTCTGTTCCAGCCATAAACTCTGCTTCACATGATGATAAAGCAACAGTCTCTTGCTTCTGCGAGCACCATCTGATCGGACTATCTCCCAAGTAAAAGATATGTCCAGTTGTGCTCCTCCCATCATCTGGATATATATTGTGACTGCTGTCGCTATAGCCAATCAGCTTGGTCACAATGGAAGTTGATTTTCTGAAGAACAAACCTAGTGTGGTCGTTCCCTTTAGGTATCAAAGATATTGTTTCATAGCAGCTCCATGTGATTGCTTTGGTTCCTGCATATAACGACTAAGTACACCAACACAATATGACAAGTCTGGTCGTGTGTGGAGCAAATAGCGTAGGCAGCCAACAATCCGCCTATACATAGTCGCTTCGATTCCTCTCTCTTCAGTCGCCTTAGACAACTTCAATCCCATCTCCATAGGCGTTGAAGTGGTGTTGCAATCAAGCATTCCTGTTTCTTCCAATATCTTTAGAGCATAACGGTTTTGACAAAGCGTGATCCCTTTCGCGGTATGTCCAACTTGAATACCAAGATAGTAAGTCAATCTGCCTAGATCACTCATTTCAAATTTAGACTCCATCTCCCTCTTAAATTTGTTTATGACTTGTATGTTTGTTCCTGCAACAAACAAATCATCTACATATACCGCCACCAATGGCACATCTTTATCAACCTTTTTCTGATAAACCGACGGTTCTTTCGAACACCTTTTGAACCCAAGCTCCTTCAGAATCTGGTTTAGCTTATCATTCCATGCTCTTGGGGCTTGTCTTAGACCGTACAAGGCTTTATTCAGCTTGTATACCTTGTACTCGTTCCCTTTCACTTTGAACCCTTCTGGTTGGCTTACGTATACAGTTTCCTTCAGATCACCATGAAGAAACGCTGTCTTAACATCTAAGTGGTAAATCTCCCATCCACTTGATGCTGCGAGATTGATCAATAGCCGTATCGTTTCTATTCGCGCTACTGGAGCAAATACTTCCTCAAAATCGATTTCGTACCTTTGTACATATCCTTTTGCGACTAACTGTGCCTTGTATTTGTTTATACTCCCATCGGAGTTTCTTTTTAATTTAAAAATCCATTTTAAGTCAATTGGTTTTGCACCAGGAGGCAAGTTAACTAGATTCCATGTTGAGTTCTTAACGATCGATTTGATTTCATCTTCCGTAGCTAACGTCCATTGTTTTGACTCTTTCGCTTCATTTATGTCTCTTGGTTCATTGTCGAGACACATTAGCAGCTCTTCTCCTTCTTTATCCGCCAGTAGCACGTAATCATCGATCCTTTTTGGTTTCGTTTTTACTCTATGTGAATGCCTCGTTATTGGATGCCTCACTTCATCATCTTCTTCCCCGTGATGAGTTTCACAATCGGTTTCATCATCATCATAATCTCGAAGATGATCGTTATCTTCGTGATCTCCAGCAGCCATACTTGCACGTCTTTCTTCTGATCTAGATGTCGATCCATGCTCTGTTCTAAGCTCTCGCGACGAACCATGCTCTGTTTCCTGGTTTCGCGGCGAGCTTCCATTATTGCCGTCGTGCAAAGCTTCACGGTGACCTGTGCTTTGTATCCCACGGTTACCAAAATCTTCAAGTGTGATCACAAAGTCTCCAACAGCAGGCTTATCCATCGTACTATGAGCACAGTTCCCGCTCCGAGTTTCATCAAACTCTACATCGCGACTCACTACAATCTTTTGTGTTTGCGGATCAAACATCCGATATGCTTTGGATCTTGGCTCGGTTCCCAAATGCACTAACCTTTGGGTTCTATCATCGAGCTTCCGTAGAAGCGGTGCCTCAACTTTAGCAAATCCGATACAACCGAACACGCGGAGATGTCCAATACTCGGCTTTCGTCCTTTATAAAGTTCATACGGAGTTTTGTCTTTTAGAGATCTTGTCGCAATTCTATTTAGAAGATACATTTAGTTTCTGATTGCTTCACCCCAAAGGTAGTTAGACACATTCATATGCTTCATAATACTCCGAGTCATCTCCATTAGTTCCTGTTTCTTCTCTCTACCACTCCGTTCTGCTGTGGAGTATAGGGAGCTGTTAAATGCCTCTTGATTTCGGAGTTGTCACAAAATGAGTTGAACTCTTGTGATACAAATTCTCCACCTCTGTATGTTCTAAACGTTTTAATCTTCTCACTTGATTCTTACTCTGTTAGAGACTTAAACTTCTTGAACTTATCGAAAGCTTCTCCTTTTTCCTTTATAAGTATTGACCACATGTATCTGGAGAAATCATCTATGAGGACAAAGATATATCGATTTCCTGCTTTCGTACTTGGAGTAATTGGTCCACATAGATCTCCATGAACAAATTCCAATGGTTTTGAAGCACGAAACTGACTGGCATGCGGAAATTTCTTCCTTGTTTGCTTTCCGAGGAGACACGAGTCACACACTTGCTTCTCGGTCTCAACTAGTGGGAGTCCTTCCACGAGTTTTATGTGAGCCATTGATCTTATAGTTTCAACATTAACATGTCCAAGTCGTGAGTGCCATCTCTTTGTATCGGTCAAGATAGGTGACATCAAACAGCATGTGTTTTTTCTACTCAAGATCACTTTGTAAAGTCGGTTTGGTGATCGTGTAGTTTGGACAAGCAATCTTCCATGATCATCGTGCATGGTTAGTGCGTTTCCCCGCATTCTTACGTCACATCCGGATTCTGTGGCTTGACCCAGACTTATGATATTACTCTTTAGATATGGTATAAAGTAGACACCTCTTACCTTTCTTACTTCTCCATTTTGATCAATGATCTCTATGTCTCCTTTTCCCTTTATATCAATTCTTGAATCATCTCCAAACTGCACTTTTCCAGTAATGGTATCATCTATTCTTGAGAAGTATCGACGATCTCCGGTCATATGATTACTGGCACCATTATCAAGGTACGAAACATGATCGGATCCAGAGCTTTGTTCATACTTACTCGGTATGACCTTCTCTTCATTCAAGTAGATAGTTTCATGCATCATAAGTTCATCTGCATTTTCTGTGTCCTTCTCAACATTTTCTTGTGCTTTTTGTAGTTTTAACAGACAGTCTGGACACTTAGAAGCATAGTGCCCATACTTATCGCATCGGAAGCACTCTACTTCAGACAAATCCTTGGCTCTTCCGCGGCCTCTTCCCCATGATCTTCCTCCTCTGCCACGTCCTCTGAATCCTCCTCTGAAGTTGTCGTTGTAGTTGTAGCTTTGAGGATTTGTTTCAACGACTTGAGGCGTGGAGCGAGTATTAGAGTACATTAGCTTTGTTTGATCATCGGGTTCGTCTTCATCCTCTGCAATACGTTCCTCATATGCTTTTAGACGGCCTATTATGTCCTCAAAGCTCGTCGTCTTAAGATCGAGCACTTGTTCGAGAGATGCCACCATATGTATTTATTTCTTTCGCGGGAGACACTTAAGAAAAATTTTGACTACTTTGGCTTCTTCTATTTTTTCTCCCAAGGCCGAGGCCTTTGATGTGATTTCGGACAACCTCCCAACAAACTCTTCGATCTTTTCTGTGTCCTTCATCTTAAGCCGGTCAAACTTAGCCATGAGAGTTTGTAGGCGTGCCTCCTTGACACGTTCAACTCCGACCTTTCTAGTTTTAATCGCATCCCATATCTTCTTAGCCGAGTTCATCTCTTCGACTTGCAACACTAGACTCTCAGGAATCGATTGAAGTATCAACGCTATTGCTAGATCATTCTCATCTCCTTCTTCTTTCTCTATCTCAATTACATCCCAAACTTTATTAACTCGGAGTAAACTCTTCATCCGTATTGCCCATACGGTGTAGTTACTCTAGCTTAGCATAGGACATCTTATCAAGGAACTCCCTCCCTCCATGGGTTTTTGCGATGTTGCGGAGGCTGTAGATGTTCTTGCGTGCGGGGTGATATCACCCATATCGTGTGTCTCTTCCCTGTTCTCTTGCTCGCAAAACAAGGTTTGATCAACACGAGAAAACAGAGGTTTGTTTCTCTGTTCTTGCGGTTTGTCTGATAAGATATAACTGATATCCTGTTTGAAGATCACGTCTTTAATCTTCAACAAAGACAAGGTATCGTTTATGATTCTTCAACAACCGATTTTTCTCTAGAAGGTAGCTCTGATACCAATTCTAGAGTTTAAACGATTAACACCAAAAGAATTCTTTATTCACTCAAGGAAAATAGCTCAAAACCTTAAGTCTCAAAACAAAGAAATCTCTCTCAAACTCTAACCTAAAAACTCGACACTTATATATCACAAAGTCAAAGCCAAGTTCCTATTTCAACTAGGAAACTTATTCTAGAGATAACTACTACATAACATTAAACCAATTCCATAACTCGGTTGGTTTGTTACTAAACCATATCTCGATTTAGTAACCTCGATTACTTGCTGCTCAAGTAACTGTCTTTGGCTTGACTATCTTCACACTACAAGAAAACAGACAAGTAGAGACGGAAATATTCGTCTCTAATTCGTCGCTAAACAGTTTTAGCGACGAATTAGAGAGAAAAAAGAAATTGTCGCGAAACGTGAGT